>CAUJNA010000712.1:110535-124659 GCA_963377175.1 Effrenium voratum | reverse complement strand
GGGAGAGAGGGAGAGAGGGAGAGAGGGAGAGAGGGAGAGAGGGAGAGAGGGAGAGAGGGAGAGAGGGAGAGAGGGAGAGAGGGAGAGAGGGAGAGAGGGAGAGAGGGAGAGCGGGAGAGAGGGAGAGAGGGAGAGAGGGAGAGAGGGAGAGAGGGAGAGAGGGAGAGAGGGAGAGAGGGAGAGAGGGAGAGAGGGAGAGAGGGAGAGAGGGAGTGAGGGAGAGAGGGAGAGAGGGAGAGAGGGAGAGAGGGAGAGAGGGAGAGAGGGAGAGAGGGAGAGAGAGAGAGAGAGAGAAAAAGAGAGAGAGAGAGAGAGAGAGAAAGAGAAGAGAGAAAGAGAAAGAGAAAGAGAGAGAGACAGAGAGAGAGAGAGAGAGAGAAACAGAGAGAGAGAGAGAAACAGAGAGAGAGAGAGAAACAGAGAGAGAGAAAGAAACAGAGAGAGAGAGAGAGAGAGTGCACTTCGCGTACTACTTTTCTATCTAAAAAATGCGATTCCCAGGCCGGAGCTGGAGCGTACTTCGCATGCTACTTTTCTACTTAAAACTTGCCATTCTCAGGCCGGAGGTGCGCGAGCGCGCTTCGCATACTACTTTTGTACTTAATTTTAACGAAAACCACAGCGAGAGCGATCCGACACGCACGATCCCCGCAGAGGGTTCGTCGGCCAGCGTGCAAATTCGCACGGCGCGACAGCGAGAGCGCTCCCGACACGCACGATCCCCGCAGAGGGTTCGTCGGCCACGTAGAAAGTTCGCACGGCGCCGCAGCGAGAGCGCTCCGACACGCACGATTCCCGCAGAGGGTTCGTCGGCGAGCGTGCAAGTTCGCACGGCGCCACAGCCAGAGCGCTCCGACACGCACGATCCCCGCAGAGGGTTCGTCGGCCACGTGGAAAGTTCGTACAGCGCCGCAGCGAGAGCGATCCGACACGCACGATCCCCGCAGAGGGTTCGTCGGCCAGCGTGCAAATTCGCACGGCGCCACAGCGAGAGCGATCCGACACGCACGATCCGCGCAGAGGGTTCGTCGGCCAGCGTGCAAATTCGCACGGCGCCACAGCGAGAGCGATCCGACACGCACGATCCCCGCAGAGGGGTCGTCGGCGCCTGCAAATTCGCACGGCGCCGCAGCGAGAGCGATCCGACACGCACGATCCCCGCAGGGGGTGCGTCGGCGACGTAGAAAATTCGCACGGCGCCACAGCGAGAGCGCTCCCCCGACACGCACGATCCCCGCAGAGGGTTCGTCGGCCACGTAGAAAGTTCGCACGGCGCCGCAGCGAGAGCGCTCCGACACGCACGATTCCCGCAGAGGGTTCGTCGGCGAGCGTGCAAATTCGCACGGCGCCACAGCCAGAGCGCTCCGACACGCACGATCCCCGCAGAGGGTTCGTCGGCCACATAGAAAGTTCGTACGGCGCCACAGCGAGAGCGCTCCGACACGCACGATCCCCGCAGAGGGTTCGTCGGCCAAGTAGAAAGTTCGCACGGCGCCACAGCGAGAGCGCTCCGACACGCACGATCCCCGCACAGGGGTTCGTCGGCGACGTAGAAAATTCGCACGGCGCCACAGCGAGAGCGCTCCGACACGCACGATCCGCGCAGAGGGTTCATAAGTCAGGCTGTGTAAGTCAGACTGCGTAAGTCAGGCTGCGTAAGTCAGGCTGCGTAAGTCAGGCTGCGTAAGTCAGGCTGCGTAAGTTAGGCTGCGTGAGTCAGGCTGCGTAAGTCAGGCTGCGTAGGTCAGGCTGCGTACGCCAGCTTGAGTAAGTCCCGCTGCGTAAGCTAGGCTGCTTAAGTTAGGCTGTGTAGTCGGCAACCGTTTTTTCCAAAGAACCCTTCGCGATGCTTTCGGGAAAAAAAGAGATGATGATGAGCATCGTGATGACAATCTTGTTGCCACCCTTCCCGTGCGCCTCCCCTTTGGAGAAGGGGTCGGCGGATTTAGCGCGACTTTTTGTGCTTAAGGCAAGCTCTTCGACGGATAGCGAAGGCTACGGGAGCTGTGTGCTATCACACAGGGGCCATTGTCGGCGAGGGTACAAATCCGAAGCTGGAGCTGTTGCAATGGGCAAGTAGTCGGCTGGCTTTCACAAGCAAACCTATTTGCGCTCCTGACGTCACGCTGCCATTGTTTAGTCTCAGCCCTGGCACCAACCCGACAAAGATGGAGACACAACCGCGCCTCCTGTCTTTGAGCGAGGCCTACCAGAATCAACGTGGCTTTCGCGTTGCTCCGCAATTGCCCAGAATCGCGCAACCCATTATTCCGCTGGTGTATGGCACCCGAAAAGGATGGCCATTTTATGCAGAGTTTTTATTTGCATGGGAAGAGCATGGAAATGGAGAGGCCTGCCAGCTCGGCGTCTCAATCAGTTGTACGAGTCAGGCGGTTGAAGAGAGGCAAGCAGCTGTGCAGCTGAAGTTCTCACCAAGTGCTGGGGCGATGTTTCAGCAACGACAGGAGGGCTCCTTTCGAATGTGGCCTTTGGAAGACTTGTGGGTAGATGCCTCATTGCCTGGCACGCAAACTTTCCTGGAAGCGGGAGTGTACATAGATGCGGACGGGCAAGTTGCCTTCTACCGCAAGGGCCCCTACACTGGCGAGGACAAGGGCGAAGTTGCACGACAACTGTCCTGGGAAGTTGCCGGCGGCTTCAGGTGTGTCTCAGAGATTGGGGCTGCTGCAGAAGACTTTCACGTTGTCCTTTGCTTGCTGGATGAACACACAGGGCTTGAAGCGAAACTTGTGAAAATTGGGTCAACACCTCCCATAGCACCTGTTGTGACGCAACGGCGAAACTGGGTACCAGAGACTCAAGTCAGATGAGGTTTCTGTTCCTCAGCTCATGAGGCCAAAACACAGGGCAAGTGGGAGCAGATGCAAGGGCTATGAGGTCATACGATCCAGTATGAGTGTGCACTTTGTCATTTTCCCTTTAATACTTTTGCATTCCCCCTCGCTGCCGCACTATTTTTCCATACCTACTACAGTACCGTGTTCGGCTGTGGAATTGACATTTCTCATGAAGCCCACTTGTGTGTTGTCTTCATGCTTGCTGCTGCCACGACAATGTATCACCAGTCTTCTCTCAGAAGCCGGCTTGTACTGAATAGTACGTCGCAGTGCCATAGAGAAGATTCAGTTTGCCGATGCGATCATGTTGCGCACCTTCTCAACTCAGCAAGCTGTTGAATGACAGGCTTCACGTTCTTTCCGCAAGCCAGGCATTGCTATTCGCAGCGCAAAGGGCTTCGTAGCACCTGGCTTGTTCATCCGTTGAAGTTTTCGTGATTGCGAAGGTTTTCACCACCGCCAAGAGTGCGTTGTAAGATGCATTTGTTTGTGTGTTGCAGAACAAGTCCTGAGAAAGACCTGAAGGACCAGACAGTTTTCAGAATGGAAAAGAGAGACGATTTGCATTGACATCCGCGACGCTTTTAAAGATGTGTTGCACACTGGAGCAGGGTTGCCGCGTTAATGCATCGAAGGAGTTGAACTATGTCCGGATGCGTAGCTCACTTCGAGCATGGCAATGATTCTGGCAGAGATGTGAAACAAACTGCCTACGCTGTATCCGCAATCTGTTCGCCAACAAGAAGGAGCATCGCTTGACTCGAGGTGCATCCATCGCGCGTTCGTGTCGCAGTGGGTTCACGAGCAGCTTCAACGGCTTTCAGTGAGTTTTCCGGGCGAAGTTTCTTGACTCATGAGGACTGCTTGGTGTCATTGGTGGCGATGAAAGTCAGCGTGATGCATTTGTGGGATGAATCTTGTTCCACTGGCAGTTGCAAATGGAGGGGATGGTAAACCAACCCTGCTTGCTTGTTTGTGGGGCATGCCGCATGCAGCTGGTTTGAAGAACATTTTTGCATGCTGCAGCAGTTTACTCCCACTGACTCTGTTGGCTTCTTGCGCGATGCATGAGCTGTTGTTCTACATGTAACTGGGCACAGAACACTCAGCAACACTCTTGCACATCAAGCTACACCCCTGGAGAGGAGTGCCGCGAGGAGTGCCACGGTAAAGATGTGCAGAGGGATCAGAGTGAATTACAAAAAATGGCATCAGTAAGAGTCCAAGCAAACCGAATGCCGTTTGGCAGTCGAGTTTTGAGTAGCTAATGCCTGCAACCAGTACCGCCGCGAACTCAGTGAGGTTGGATTCCCCACAACTTGTGACTCACGAGAGCCCTGTCCGTCTGTGCGATGGACAAATTGTCTGTGGACTAGTCCACAGACACAATCATGGTTGAAGCCTTTCAGGCGAGAATGTTCAAACGCTGCCATCAGGTTGATGCTCCCCCGTGTCAGCCGAGCGCAGAGGAGAGGGTTGTCGCTAGCAGTGAACACTGACTCGCATCACGATTTTGCGTTGTTGAACCATGAGGATGCAGCACGTTTACGCTGTTTGCTCTTTGGGAATTTTCCATGCTCAGACAACATGCCCAAAGCATTCATGTCAGAGCATGCAAAGAAGGCCGGCAGGCACTTGTGCACGGAATCCCTTTGTGCTCAATCAACGAGCCGGTCAGGTCGGCCTTGCTTCCTGGTGGGGAAGCTGGCTTGAGGCAGGATGTGCAACAAGTTCTGCACAATTTGTGGTGCACATTGAAGCAGGCTGTTTTGCCGCACGGTGTTTGGGCTTTGGGCGCTTCGGCTTCATCGCCTTTTGCCATTGAGAGTACAAGCTTTGGTGCAGTGCAATAGTTTTTCAATCCCATTCTTGGCTGTTGCCGACTTCTTGAATCGTTCTTCAAGTTGTTTTCCTTCGACATCCTATGCCGTTGCTAGCTCAACTTAACTGTATCTCGCCGCTTGCCTTTGATGGCAAAACCCAGCCTCACAAACTCACGTAGGCGCTCGGCTGCTTCGCCGCTCTGCTGTTTAGCCTTGCAGCTGCCCAGACTTCAGCAAACCAATTTGACTACCTGTTCTATTTTAGCCTTTCAAGGATGGATGTTGCCATCGCAAGTGGCTGTTTTCTTGCTGGACAAGTGCAGTCTGGTAAATCCCCCGGTTGATTGCGGACCGGACTGGGGCAATAAGTCTGCTAGACAAATTGTGAGTCTCCTCCAGCACTTGCAGAGTTTGCTTTGCTAGAGTCAACCTGGGTGTGGTGAACTCCAACCTTCTGCGGGGGGCATCCGAGAATGGCAGGTTGATGCGGCTTGCCGACCTGATCCTCACGAAGGACACGGCATGTGCTCCGGAAAGTTTGTCAAAGATAAGTGGCGGGCTACATACACTGAAGTAGACAAGCATATTTGTTGAGGACGACGGCGGGCCTCAGTGCCAGAGATTGGGCGATCCCTGATAGCGTCAACTTCCCGAGCATCGCTTCGCACGTCTCGAAGAGCCAGTACGTCAACTGCCACAGTCTGTCGATTCCGTCCAGACTCTCATGGCAACGTGGCGAATATCGTGCCTCGGTGAATGTACATTCTTTTTCACCCTTTGACACTGGCCAGCACGACGCGCTTTTTCTTTGTAGGCAATATAGACGGGCCGGTGACGAGATGATGTTGCAAGTTTGCAAAGGTTTCAGATCAAAGATGTTTTAGTTGTGAGGCTCACGTCCAGGATGGCAGATCCCTTCATGCCTGGCTATGCCCTCGACCTCTTGAGGCCGTGTCAAGGGATTTGTTTGAGGGAATTCCCAGGCGCAAAACCTTTGAAGGTTCAGCCGCCAGACATGAAGCGGCTATCTGCGCCTGTGGCCACTACATGTCCGGCGAAGCCGGCGCTAAAACGAGCATCAGTCGATTCTCGATTGCAGAGGTTGATTGCGCTGTGGAAGGTGTTCGAGGTCAACCGTGCTTTGCCTGAGGCTCTTCCTGTGGATGCGGAATTTCGCCGGAACCGCAGAGTCTCCTTCACCGAGACTCCTGAAACTCGAGACGTCAGTCCTGTCTCCAGATCGCACGGTGAGGCTTGGTGGGTTCCGTGATGCTCCATGCACATGAGCTGCTCCATTTGCAGGAGAGCTATCATCATTTGCCTGGCATCACGGAAACTAGAATCAGACCATGTTAAGCATTAATTTGGGGCTTGGAGAGGCGTGCTGTAAGGCATCTCATTCTAAATGCATTGCAACACAGGTGTACAGAATCAGCAGCTTGTGTAAAGGGTTACTGTAGTCCTCGCAGCTACAGCGCAGGGAACCAAGACGGAGACCTCGCAGCATGTGGAGTTCCTGGGACTTTTCGAGTTTGCCCAAGTGGGAACTTGCAAGGCTTTCGAATCCTTTCCTTGTGTTAATTGGAATCCATGAAACTTGCATGATTTTCCATAAGGCCTGGTATCCAGCCAGCAGACGAAGCCTTCGCTGCCTTCAGAGTGAGACCGGTTTTTGAGCAGGACAGATGTGCTGGTTTCTGCAGTAGAGCACTTTATTTGAAGAAAGCTGTTTCAGAATTGCAGCTGGCTTTCCATTGCTCGCAAGAACGTGGCATAGCCTTCAGGCCGAGACAGAGCTACCATTGAGCTTGAGAGAACACGAGCCACGGCTAACGAGGACAGGATGTACCAGCTTTTGTTTGGGAGCGCTTAGTTTCATCCTGGCCCTGCAGGTATCACTCGCTGGGACATCATCACCATCCTTCTGTGATGCTTCGCCGCGTTAGCTGCACAATTCACGGATGGGATTCAGACGTGTGCTGAGGACTGCAGCTGCATTGCGTGCACCCACCCTTGTAGATCCTGAAGCCTTACCTTCGTATCCAATGTCCGACAGCAGCACAACATATGCAGCTCAATTCAATAGGGGGAGGGGATACTGCTGCACACCGGTTCCGAGAGACTGCCAACCAGTTGTGAGCCTGTCAACTGATGCACTTGCACAACTGAGGCAGCGACAAGAGCGCGGTTGAGCGACGTGCTGTGCTAAGACACGTGTTTTTTTTGCTTGAGGCCACAAGCTGGCTTTTTTTGCCGCAGTTTTTAGCTCTAGGAGCCCGAGTAATGAGAAATTTGTAGCCCGTTTGATCAGGCAGCTGAAGCCTAGAGGGGTTGAGAAACCAAGGAGCTGGCATGAGTGCACGGCCTCTGAGGTGCAAGGTCAGGGAGCCGTCAGGACTCTTAGCTTTTACAGTGCCCTTGCAGAACATCAACGACTCTTGAACCATGTAGGAGTGATCACCTGTAATATTATCCATGCAGGGAGTTTTGACCATGGCCCGTCACATTCGTTGACATACGCATGCTGACAAGTAGCATACAGTCAGTGCGTCAGTTGCAGCTGAGGAAAGTTCCGCATTTCAGGATTCGCATTCGCAAAGTCTATACCAGGGCGAAAGTGCTTCATCCACATCCGCACCTGCATCACATGCATAATGGACCATTGGTGCATTTGACTGCACTCCAGCATACTGTAGCGATTTCGCTCTCGGCAACCTCGAACACCCTCTTTCTCCAGGAGTCTACATCTTTTGGGAACTCCCGTTGAACACCTTTCACCTTTTTTGCCTCAGCAAAGCGTAGCAACTTGCAGCATTTTTGTTTTTTTGATCTTGAACACTGTCCACCTGTTTGAATGTGTTATGTGTTTCAATGACAACCGCTGGGTCGTGCTGTTTGATCCTGTGAAGGTGCTGCCCAGCGATGGGCCTATTATTGCCAGCACTTCGTCACCAGTGATTCTTCACATGAGAGTGCCGGATGTTGCCACAGATGTGTCAGCCTAAGAGTTGGGTGGATGCGCAAGCTCGCTTGCCTCACTCCGGCCTGGCTTTTAGTCTTCGTGAGTGAGCTCTGCAGCGACAGATGATGGTCACTAAGATGAGGTTGCACCACTTCCTGTGCCGCTTGAGACACCAACTACCCCACTAACGGCTGCCGCACTACAGCGTCATGAGGAGCCTGAATTGAACATTAACATGCCCTGGCTGCTTTCCACCTGGATTACTCAAAAAAGAAATGGAAATTTAGTGGCTCATGTGGTGACGATTGCCAGGCGCTCATGCAGCAGCCGCAAGTGGCTGATCACTCTGATGCAATGGCGCGCCTCATCTCATCGTTTGATCACTACATTCTTTGCAAGTGAGACCTTTCTGCGCCTCTGTAACCACGAATCAACAATGTGTGAATGGGAGGCTCCGCACGCAGCATGCGAGGGGCGAACAAAGGCATGTCTTTTGTTTGGTGGCTTATCAGTGTTTCCTGCAGAGGGGCTCCCTCAAAAAACAGGCTACACGACAGAGCAGAAATCTAATTTGCAACTAGCATGCTCGCTGGCATAATTCACGTCTTGTTCGCCTGACCTGCATGTAGCCGATTCATCAGCTCCTTTCTTTGAGTATTTGATGCGGCTCATGCCGCCTAAGGCAAGCTGGGGTTCCTGCCAGTCTATCACTGGGTATGAGTATGCATCAGGGCGCAATCTTTGGCGTGGTGTCCACAATTGCTGTGGAGGCATTGACGACTTTCCTCAGACAGTTGTTACAATAATTTGTGCACGTGGGCTTTTTCTTGCCCCGCAGACGATGCAGCTGAGCATGGCGCAGAAGCGAGGCGGGCTGTCTTCGCATGTTGTTGACATGTGGCTTGTTCTGTATATGGCGACTTGCTATGGATTTTCATACCATCCAAATTCAAGTAGAACTTGAGTATCTCAATCATTTTTCATCAAGCCCCCCTGGAATGTGTGGCGCTAAAGCATCATGTTCACTGATTGCTGATTGCAGTCCGCCGAGGCCCCTGGGCCGAAACCAGACAGGTAAGTATAGTACAATAATTACTACTAGTTAGTACTCGAGCCCCCTACCCCGCCAGCCAATAGTAAGGTGCGAAAGTTTGACTTTGTGGCGTGGATTGTGGGGCTTTGGGAGGTTTGCATTCGTTTGTTGGTTTGTCGCGATCCTTAGTGTGTTTGGAGGCTGCGCTTGTTTTGCCTTTGTTTGCTTCAGGCTGCTGCTGTGTGCCTGGATTTTCTTCTGCCTTGGAGTGTGTTGGGGGCTGTGTTGGTGTTTGAGGGTGATGGGCTTTGCGGTTTTGCAGGAAGAAAGCCACTTGTCAACATAGCCGAGTTCTAATCCAACTGTGGGCTGTTTTGTTTTTTTCTTCAGGCTGCTGCTATGTGTCTGGGGATTGGCATCGGGTCTCTGCCTTGCGGGTGTTCTCCCCTTTGCCGCCGAGGCGGGCTTGCAGTAGCATTAATATTTGGGGTTTAGGGATCAAGCACCTGGCTGTAATTCTTGGGAAAAGCTCCGTTGTGCGACATACTAGTTGTGGGATTTTAAAGGGAAGACGGCCATTTTGGGCAGACATGGGGCGGTGACGGTAGCAGGCTGCTCCGGAATGTGCTGGTTGTGTATAGAAATCTTTCTTTCGTGGAATCCAAGGTGTTGACAGTTTCAACAAGCGTACCAAGCGCTGGAATACGGGCTCCCAGCATCACCATCTCAAGGCCTTGTCATGTCTTGGGCAGCAGGTGGCATCGGGCAGAATCTACATTGGGGAGTGAAAAGACGATCCCAAGCCAGCAGGATCACTAAAGGCAAAAACGCGCAACGCATGATATTCGGATGGAAAGACAAACATGCTACTAGAAACAAAGAAGAGTCTTTGTACATAACAACCTCAAAGTCGCATACTAGTGCATTAAACCAAAAAACAACTGCATGTACATTGCAAAAGGTACGCATCCGACAATCGCGATGCACCAGAGGGTCGGGCAGGCATTGTGAATTGGTGCAAAACAAGAGGGTTTGTGCACCTCAAGAGACACCCGGCCGCCTCAGAACACTTGGTTTGAAGGCCATATTCTCTTCGCAAGCGCCCTTTGCAAGTCCTCTACGCAAGCTCTCCACTCAAGGTCTCCAAGTTCTCTAAGCTCTCTATGAAACTTGCCTAGGCAAGTTTTCTTAAGTTTATCGATGCAAGTTATTCATGCAGTTGATCTCCGAAACTGCTCCATGCAAGTTTTTCTATGCACGTTCTTTCTGCAAGTTCTCTAGCTATGTTTTTCAATGCACGCTGTCCTTGGAACTTTCTCATCCTATGCAAGTTCTCTTCGCAAGTGTTTGATGCAAGTGCTTCATGCAAGCCAGCGCAAGGAAACGGGAAGATCAATATGAATATGCAGTGCCCGTATAGGTACGGAATTCTGGCAGGGACTGGCTGCGTCCTGTCGCAGGGTGCTCTTGCACGGTGACATGTGAGAGGATAGAGCATCAAATCCAGTGCAAATATACGAGAGTTTAGACAAGTACCTCAAGTACCTCAAGTACCACCAAGTACCACTAAGTACCACTAAGTACCACTTAGTATCCGAAGCAGTTTACAGTGTTTTCGTTTCCTTTGAGAATTCTTGAATCCCACGTGGTAGGCTCAGCGGCTGAGCAGACAGCTACGTTGGCATCTGCAGCTGCTCGTGGAGCCGTGGTCGGAGCAGCAGGACTAGCCCTGCCTGAGTCAGAAAATAAAGCTCATGAAACCTCAGGTCGGAGTCAACTAGCCCAGTTGCAATGGCGTTTTTTTCATTTGTTTCTTCATTTCGGCAGCCTGAGCACAGCTTGAAGCCAACAGGGAAATGTCGCACACGTCGCCGGCTGGCTGAACATGAGGAGGAGGCATGGCTCTGATGTTGGGTCCAGTTGCACCTACGGTGCCACAGCTGCACTTTGTCTCTTTTGATACAAGCGGATGTGACGAATCTGGCTCGTTGCTTTCACTGTGGCCCTAGGCGATTTTTGTGGGCCAGCAGCTCAAAGCAGCCTATTGCTATGATAGAAGCTCCAATTGATTTGCAACTGAGGCTACGGATTGATGCGAGAATGGTCAGCTCAGGCTTGCTTCTTGTTCGTTGCCAACGACACTGGCACAAGCTTAGCTTGTTCCAGGCATTGTTCAGGAGGGATCACCTTTGTTCCAGCTCAAAGACGCGCATCAATATGCTTGCATTGCCAGCATTTAGTACTATTGTGTAGGGCTACGCCTGGCTTCACAACGAGATCACTGGGCCCATGGCCCTCAGTCGTGCTGTGGAAGTCTCGGGTAGTGCAGCTGGGGGTGTCGCATGTGCCTCGTTCTTAGCTTTTGCACCGGAGAAGTTTCTGAGTTTTGAGGATGCAGTGCATCCCAAGGCCATGGCAGTTGCCAGCATGCTTACTGGCTTTAGCGGCATAGTGGTCGCCGCAGCTGCCGGGTGCAGTGGCTTTGCTGGCAGCTTGGGTGGCCGTGAGGTGGCGCCTGAGCCATGAGCTATGCGGCTATGCGCTTCGTGTTTTGAGCCTTTGCCATTCTACCGGTCTACCGGCCTCTTGCAAGCAGATGAGCCAAGGCCGCCATCTGCTTTCAGCAGCTCTCTGACAATGCGGCAAGTGCACCATTGCACATGCGCAAGAGCAAGAGCCGCTGCAGTAGCAATGGCAGTTCTAAAAGCTCGCGACGCCGATCCTTCGCAGCATTCAAGTGCAATCAGCATCTATATATCCGTTGCCAAACTGAGAGACTTCAGTTTCTAGAAGTAAAAGTCATTGGCCTAGCCTCTTGTGCCTCTGTCCATGTTGCTCAAGGAGCTTCTCGCCAATCGCACCAGACTTCACCTCAGTTGCTCAGTGCCGTCGCGATGTTGCCTCGATTTGCGCAGAGAGAGAGAGAGAGAGAGAAAGAGAGTTGTGTGTGTGTGTGTGTGGTTGTGTTTGTGTGTGGTCAGTGGATTCCTGAGCGGGATCACTTTCACACTGCTATATATTTGAGAGACATCCCAAAGAAGTACCAGCAGTCTCATGATATTGATCCTTTGGTCATTATAGAACCTCCATAGTTTCAACGTTTGGAGTGGGGAGGTTTTGTAGTCGTAAAGCTCACGCGCAGGTGTGTGCGTTCTTAAGGAGAGCTAGCTCAATTAGTTCCAGCGCTGCGGAAGTTATTGGAAAACTTTTTGGGTCAATGACCCTTCCGAGACACGTTTGCAACTCCGATGTCTGAACGGCGTGTCCCTTGCGCAACTCCCTTGTCTTTTGCTGAGTCAGGAGGCTATTTGGCTAATAGCCGCAACGCAGCAACAAAGCGAAACAAACTGCGAGCGCTAGATCCAACTCTGAGGGATGGTTTGGCCGAGCGGTCTAAGGCGGTGGCTCTCGGCGCCATTCTGTAAGCGCATGGGTTTGAACCGTCAACGGGTCTAGGTGGCTGTCAGCAATAGCTTGTCTTCGACGATGGAAATCCATCTGCGCTGTGCGTCTTCTAGCTCGAAGAGCGAGGGCAACCCTACCCTTCGGGCATACGGCTGGCGTGTTTTGTTGGATTAGAAGCTCCTCTGCAGCATCTCCTGCATCACCTGGACACAGGCCAGCCCAAACATTTGGATCCCAAAACATCCCCGACATCCCTGGCCTTGCGACGGGCCCCTGATGCCCTGTGCCCAACCTTCAAGAAACACTGTGAATGCCGTCCAAATCCCGACTGTCGCCAGCATCCCCGCCAACTACATCCTCGCCAACTTCACAAGCATCCCCATCATTCCTGCGCACACTTGCAACTTCATTGCAGCAATCGGTCTTTCTCGCTACAGTTTGATGACCAGAGCCCGGCTCTGGGTTCAAAAAATACTTGCTTTTCGCGGATAGGCGTGAGCGCGTTCGATGCAGCTTGCTGTCCCATTTGAACTTTTGGCGCAGTTTGCGTTTGGGGCCTCTTTGCTACAAACTTTATCCTGAGACAATTGGACCGCTCGATCACTGCACTTGAACCGTTGACCCGAACACCCAACTCAACTGCGTGTGGGTGTGGGTGCGTGGGTGCGTGGGTGCGTGGGTGCGGGTGCATGGGTGTGCGCGTGAGAGGGGTGCGCGCGTGCGCGCTCGCGGGTCAGCCAGAGAGATTTTAGGGTTTTTCCCAATAGCGCAGTCAGCTCGCTCATCATTGCTGTGAGGCCCCAGCTTTTGGAGGCTTGGGAACAGTGCCTTGTGGTTTCATGTGAGCAATGGTCGAACGTTTCAAAGGTTGAAGATTGGCAGTCTCCAGGCATACTCCATTTTGGGCGTGGACCCACAGTGCTCGAATGCTGACCTGAAGAAGGCTTATCGGCAAGCTGTTGTTCGTAGCCATGAGCAGACTGCGCACTGTGACTCTTGGAGATGCAATTGGGAAGCAGTCGCGTGCAGAGTGGCAGCAAGGATATCGCATAAGTTGCAATGCATGTGTTCTTGGATGAGGAAGCACTCAGGACAACTCACAGGCTAGACTCCAGAGCGTGCTGCGAGCCATAGAACACATTCGATCCACACGGCAAACGCCTTTGCAATTGGATTGGGAAGCAGATGGGGACGCACACCGCCTTTTCCTTGGCTTTATCGGTGGCATGGCTGCTCAATCCCCTAGCAGCGCAGTTGCTTTGTAGCGATGCGGTCCAAGATTGCTGAAGCTGCCGAGCTTTTGCGTTGCCTCATGTACATAGAACCCGCCTGAAAGCTTAAGAAATAAGCAGACATCATGAGGCTCATCACGTCAACGTGGAAGAGTAATTCAATGCGCTGTGTAAACTTGAGCGTTGGCGCAGGTACAATAGCGTCAAAGTCATTGATCAGCAGGCCAGGTCAGCTGCCATGGCAAATGCTTGCTTGCAAGCCCTGCCGAGGATGACCAATGTTTTGAGCGGTGGACCTTGGTAATGTGCTGGTTTCTTTTTTCTCTCAACCACACGCACAGAAACCACGGCGAGCATTTGGCTCAAGCTCTGGCAAGGTATTTCAGCCTGGCAAGCGCCTAGACCCCGAACATGACCCTGCGCTTTGCTTGGGTGCTCGTTACGGCATCATTGCAGTTCGCTTCAGGCACCGTCCAGCGCTTCAGCGTCTTTTCGGATCCGATTTTTCTTCGCCCCAGCGAGGTGCACAATCGGTATGTTTTGCCCAAGGCGTTGCCTGAGCAGATCGTGAAACAGTTTGCAAACCAGACCATGCACGTCAAAAGTTTGCAGCTGGACATCTTGCTGGTGAACAACACGACAGGGGAGAAGACGCCTGCGCCCCTTTACAAAACCTACAACCACCATCACGGCCTCATGCTGGGATCGCACGACGACCTCATGCAGATGTACAAGTACGCTCAGGGCAAGGACCCTTTTGACCCCAGCCTTTACCCGAACCAAACGGATGCTTTCCAGGTACGTGAGCTTG
>CAUJNA010000712.1:48035-105535 GCA_963377175.1 Effrenium voratum | reverse complement strand
CTATCGCAATCGCAATCCCAATCGCAATCACACTCGCACAGACATTCATGGGCAAGGTGAGGAGGTGCACATTCTGTCCAAACTCTACAGTGATGTGAAGGCCAGTCTGCTGCTGTGCTGCCGCACAAAGCGAGCACGTTGCAATGTTGCTTTTTCCCTGAAGGGGTTCTTACCTTGTTTTATTAAAGAGAATCGGGCCAGGTGGGTGCTGCAGGTGCTGGTCAGGGTGCTGGTCAGTGTGCTGGTCAGGGTTCTGGTCAGGGTGCTCGTCAGGGTGCTAGTCAGGGTGCTGTTTGTGCACTCAAGGTGCTGTGGTGGCGATTGGCGGCTTGTGTGACGCTGCAGCAAAGTGCTGGTCAAGGTGCTGGTCAGGGATGCTCTTTTGGGTGCTGGTCAGGGTGCATGGTGCCGTTTGTGTGCTTTTCAGTGCTGTTCCATAGATGGCTGAAAGCTATAGGGGGTTCTTACTTCCAAAGAAGGGCAGTTCTTTTTTGGCGAGTTCGCACCAGATATTGCTGGTCAGGGTGCTGTTTGGAGTGCACTCAAGGACCGGTGCTGGCAGTGCCTGCTTGCGATGCAGTCATGGTGCCGTTGCGGGCGCTGGTTAGGGTGTTGTTTTGGGTGCTGGTCAGGGTGCTGTTTGTGTGCTTTAGGTGCTGTGGTGGTTACTGGCGGTGCTGTTCTTTGCGATGCAGGGTGCTGGTCAAGGTGCTGTTAGGCTTGCTCAAGGTGTGCGCTCAAGTTGCTGGAGGTGCTTGTGTAGCGGCGTTGTCAGGGTGCTGCTCAGGGTGCTGTTTGGGGTGAGGGTGCTTCTTGATGTGAGGGTGCTTTTTGATGTGCTCAAGGCATGTGTAGTTGCTGCTGGTGCTTCTTTGGCGATGCAGGCAGGGTGTGGTCAGGATGCTGGTCAGGATGCTGGTCAGGATGCTGGTCAGGGTGCTGTTTGGCGTAGTATGATGGTTACTGGCAGTGCTTGTTTGGGGTGCTGGTCAGGGTGCTGTTAAGGCTGAGGGTGCTTTTTGATGTGCTCAAGGTGCGGTGGCCGCTGGTGGAGGGTTCTGGTGTGGGTCAGGGTGCTGCTTAACGTGCGAAAGGTGGTGCTTGTTTGGCGATGACAGCCAGGGTGCTGCTCAGGGTGCTGTTGTAGTTGTTCATGCTATTTGGGTTCTATGCTGGTGCAATTTGGTTTTTGCCACGCTTGCGCAACATCTCCAGACTTCCAGGTGAAAACACTGTTCTTGCCCGCAACTTCGAAGTCAGATCTGCAGGCCAGCGCTTGTCTTGAGCCACAAAGGATGAGATCGATTCCTAAGGACTTGTCAAGACTTCAATGGGACCAGCTTACGCCTGAATTCAAGCAGGCGCGCCTGCAATTTATTTAGGCCAGCAGAACTCTCATTCTGCGCAAAGCCTGGAGAGGAGTTGGGCGATTTGAAGCGGCACGTCCTGGAGAGCCTTCATGCAAGATCCTTCGAAGGCCAACTCAAATATTGACTGTCCAAGAGAAGCCTTCGCTTGAGGTGAGCCGATGAACGGGCGTACTCTCGAACGCTCCCTCCGCTTCATTGTTCAGGTGCCTCAAAGTTGTGAATGGATCGATTTGCTGCTTGTCAAATCGGCCTCAGGGACTCCAACGTGGAATGTTCCACGAGCTGCCGTCCCTTTGGGCCACCTGGACACAGCAGGTTGCGGAGATGTCATTACAGGCTTGCTGGCAACGATTTTCAGACAATTCACTTGGAAAATAATTCAGGATGCAGATTCATGGTTTTACTCCTTGCTGGAAAGCATTGACCATGATGAGGACCAAGAGACATAGATGTACACAATTAATCCACGTGATTGATTGAAGGACCCAGTGCCGCTGCGGGAACTTAACGACAAGGCAGCTGTCGCTTGGTGACCTTGTGCTGTATTATAAACATTAATGTTAAATGTATAATACATGCATATAAGGTGCAAAGACTGTGCAATCTGGAAGTCAGTCTTGGAATAGGGGGCTCCACAAAGATAGCAAAGCTGCGCACGCGCAATCTCTGCGCGACCTTTCGCATTCGGGACGACTACCCGGTGAAACTTGTCCAAATACGAAAATCCTATCTCCGTGCGGTCTGGAAAACGGAGTGAATTTGCCGACTTCGGGATTCGTGACTCGAATCCCTGTTCTGAAAAACGCGCCTCCGAAATGCTAATGTTGCTTTGGTATTGTGGCGACTCGTTTTCGAGACTGTGCGACGCGCCATGACGTTTCTATCCTTGCGGCATTCTTTTGCTAGTGGGTGACATAACCAGCTAAACAACTATCTTATCAGGGGCTGTTTTGATCTTTCCGTGACCTTGTCACTGAGTCGAGACGGACTTGATCTTCATGATCAGGTGGACGACGCCAGAACAAAGTCAGTGCAGTCGGGGCCTTTGTTCATACAACACGCAGGTCCAGTCAGATACTTGCAGCGCTGCTCGAGATGTAAAGTTGCGAGGCGAAACAGAGCTTCACAATCGAAATCACACGAAACTGCTGGCTCAAGAAACCGTCAAATGGAGGATGCCCGGGGTCTTCTGAGCAAGCCTCGGATCCCATGCTCAAAAGCCCCGACACTTTGTTGAGCAAGCAGATTAAAGAAAATAGCACACCAGTTCCAAGTGCTGTTTGGTGTTTTTGGGCCAACTCACCGATGCTCACGACGCTCATTGCTAATTCTAGGACAAAACACTGGTTCCTGACTTAGAACACACACCCGAAGCCAAACACAAACCAAACCAAGTTTGGTGCAGTCCAAACCTACCAAGAACTAGAAGGACCAACAGAACAGCACCGTGAAGAGAGGAGAGGTACATCTCTAAGCCAGACAATTCTTGACCGTTGTTGGATTTTTCATTTGTGCACTTGGCCTCGTTTTCTTTTGAAGCCGAGGTTTTACATGGAGCTGCTGCGTGACTTTGATGTCAGCTCGGCGACTCTGTGCTGGACATGTAGACCTAAATGGCAGTGGCTCAAAAAACCAGTACCCAAAATGGAACCCTGGTACGTAGAAACATGGACCAAGACCTGCATAACCCCTCGAGCCACACCCAAATGGCATTTCTGCCTTCCTCCCAGGCCCCGACATACCAGAGCTTCGCAAGCGCCGAAGCCTCTACCCATGCTCGAACATGGACATGCATCTTCAACACATGGTGCAACTAGGCATGGCTGTGCACTTTCAGCGCAAGCCGCTTGGCGAAATGAGTGGAGCAAGGGAAAACAGCAGCTGATTGCAATCAGGCTTATTCTGTATCACGAACGAGTGCAGAGATGGACAAACGACCTCATTGTGTAGCTGGCATGTGTTTCAAAGTGGGTTTTCACCGTTTGAACAATCTGACAGCCACGAATCGACGCAAGCACGGTGTGCAGTGAACCCGCGCTAGGCAAAAGAGAAAGATGGCTTTGGCAAGCTCCTGGCACAGCGAGAGCTGCCCTTTGATCCAGCCTGAATCCTGGCTGGTTGACAAAGCCCCCGTCCAGACCTGTCTCTTGACGCTTCGGCTTCACTTAGGATCTCTTCCGCAAGAAGGGCTGGGTCCCAAGTTTGCTGGATTTCTTGACATGCAATCTTTCTGGATGCTGCCTGGATTCTCTCCTTGTCCATCAAGCACCTTGGACGTAACGGCATCCCTAAACTCCAGTCGCAGATTGGATCTCGCTGCTCCTGGGCTTGGGTCAGTGGGTTGGTCAGCTTGGACGCGAGCAGTGTGACATTTGATCTCGTAGCCATGTTGACAGGATGCATTCGAGCTTGCAGTTCCATGTCTGGGCTTGCCGCCTCATGGTTTACGTGTTCATCCGCCGCGAGGCACATGCTAGGTTTGTTGAAATTGGCTGCTGCAGGGACATGCTTTCCACAGAAGTACATCGAGCGTGTCGCTGCAACTTTCAATATTATGGGGACCCCGCGGATTTGGTTTGGCTACCACTGCAGGAAATCAAGTTAACGTATCAAGATGTCAACGTTATCGCGTCAACACAGTACACCGTGAAGACGCCAAGTTGTCGAGCATCCAGCTTAAGCTGTTGCTCTGAGGCTGTGAGGTCTGTCGCAACTGAGGTGAAGATGCAATCCGGCAAATGGTGAGCGACTTCAACGGCAAATTACAGGCAGGCTGCCGACGGACTTGCTGGCATGGTCTCGACTGACAGCGAATGGTTTTTGCTATTTTTTACTTCAGCGCCTCCGGCTCACAGCCTGCGTCGCATGCCGGACGGACTAACAGCCTGTTTTAGTTTTGCCTTGAAACTTACTGGGGGCAATGCTCATGCGCGTTGCCCGTTCGAACTATCCCGTTTGCAGTTTTGGCATGGTGAAACAAATGCCAGATTTTGTAATGCCAGATTTTGTGTTGCGTTTTTTGACTGCCTGGGCGCCGAGTGCTGTGCGCAAGCCTTGCCCGTGCCTTCGCTTGCCTCGTGCCAGTGTGGGGCCCGACATGTCCAGAGAGGGCCCCGAGCAAGACAAGACCGATGGATGTCGGAAGCTGGCGTTGGTGTTCGGGCAAGGGGCTGCCTGCAAGCGGTACCAGCACCGTGAATTCCGACCGCACATTTGCCCTGGGCGATGTGGCTCCATGCCAGAAACTGACGGCCCTTCGGCGCGTAAGTGACTTTGCTTGACGCTTATAATAAAGTTGTGACTTGCTTGGTGGCAGCTTAGCGCTTTGGTAGTGCGCGCATTATATAGATGCAAACACCTGGACCTGTAGCCGTTGGCCTGAGCCACCGGGCTATCGCATCGGCAGATGATGGTTGAACCAGTACCCAGAAGATGCGCGGACTGCAGCATGCCAGGCGTGGGTTGTGCCAGAGGCCTCATTGTTGGCTGTGCTGACTGGGACGATGCAGCCCAGCACGCGGCCCGTTCGCTTCAGCAGCTAGGCGGCTGGCGTTCTGCAAGTTGCGGGGCTACAATTCTATGCCCAGCACACCGCGCCACAATTCCATGGCGTTTGTTACTTGTGGTCACTGGTGGTGTTGGCAGCATAAGTTTGCAGGGTGTGAATGTCGGTCCGTGAGGGGCCTCTCGGTTTTGCATGGGGTGTGTTTGTCGGTGTGCTGTGATATTGGAATTGCCGCGAATGTGGGCAGCGCGTCCAGGGTAAAGTCTATCCATTTGCCGATTTTCCACTACGCGTGATCAGACTTTGGTAGACCAGTGAAGCTTTCGAGATGAGTCGGAGTTGAAGCCAGAAGTGGTATGCGACATGCTCCAAGCACGTTGTTAGGTGGGATTGCAAAAGCGCAGATAGCTGTTGGTGCGGGAGGTCGCCCATTTTGCAAAAAATGTATTTATTACAATGGCGGGTGGGCGCAGTCCAGCTGCACTGTGTGTATCCAGCGAGGGCAACCCTACTCGTAGGGTATACGGCTGACGTGTTTTGTTGGCGCCAAACTCCTCCTCAGCATCCTCTGCATCATCTGGATACGGGCCAAAACATCACCGACATCCCCAGCCATGTGACAGGCTTTGCAGCACCCAGCGTTCCTGCACCAGCAGCGCCCGAGCGAACGGGGTTCTCGCGACGGCGGCGCGGAAAACATGGCAAATACCGTGTTGAGTTAGGGCTGAGTGGGGATGTCGGCCGCGCGCGCTGCAAGAGCTGGGTTGGTGGGTGGCTGGGTGGGTTGGTCGGTCGGTCTGCCTGTCTGTCTCTGTTTGTCTGTCCGGCTGTCTGTCGGTCGGTCGGTCTGTCTGTCTGTCTGTCTGTCTGTCTGTCCGTCCGTCCGTCCGTCTGTCTTTGTTTTTGAGCTGCGCTCAGCTTGGGATAGATAATGCAAATAAGCTGCTTGGCAATGGGGTTGATTTTGCTTTCAGCAGATAGGCGCACTGTGCATGGAACAGCATGCTACCTGTGCTGTTTTCCCTTGAAGGCATTCGCTGTTCGGGGGAAGAATCCTGTGCACGGCAAGCCACTGGCTTAGATTGTCAGCTGGCATCAGCCAAATCCACTGACAATTCTTAAGCTGAGGGCAGCGCAAATGCCAGTCTTTGTCCAGGACACTTGCAGCTTTCTTTTGTCGTTCCCTGCATCCTGCAGCTACGCTGATTGGCAGGACCCTTCAAGTCATCTCAGCGCAGATTTGCACACCATGTTGAGACCGGGCCTTAGAGACAAAGGCGTCCAGGTAGCAATGACGTGCTTGGAGGCGATGCCATCTCAATTTCTGAAGGGCATGCTACGGGTCACTGGTTCAGGTGCAAGAGAGCTGGAGAATGAGCGTGAAATTGCTCAATACTTCAAGGCTGCTGTGGCAGCCGCAGAAGAGGCCATGAAGCCTGTGGATTGAGTTCACCGACAGAGTGCATATGCTTAAGCATGTTTTCTCGAGGCTGTGGATCGAGAGCTCAAAGTCACAGGAAACAAGCTCCTGGGAAAGGCTCAAATGAAGGCTTGAGGGAATGCGCATGCTTTCGCGTGCAACCGTTACTGGTTTATGTCATAGTGCCACATATTAGATTGCTAGTTACATCACTTGCGGCTGTCTGGGAGCACATTCTCCCTCCAACATGTGGTGACATGCGCTGCTTGTAGGCTGGTATTCGGCCTTTCGAGATACTTGATCTCTACTGCTTCAAACCTCCAACATTTTAGATTTGGGGGGTTCAAGATTCCGCAACAACACTCTGTGCAACAGCACCTGCAGCAGCACCTGCAGCAGCACCTGCAACGGCAACAGCACCCCGCACACTTACAACACACAGTAAATCTCAACCAATGCCAGCGTTGTGGAGGTTGTTGCTAAGATTGCTTGTGAACACATTCCTGGCAGGGAGCATCATTTCGGCGTTGCTGTAAGCTTCTGTGACTGAGAGAGACACCCGCAAAACTGCAAGGGCTACCAAAAGAAGGATCTGCCTTTTTAGAGAATGGCAATGGTAGCTTTCTTGCTTAGCAAGTGCTAAGAGGCCATTTTTCAAAGTGGGATAAATCAATACTTGAAGGGCCCTGGGTCGGCCGTGGAGCAGAAGGACAACTGCAGAATTGAATAAACACCCTGCATAGTCAACCCATTCGATTGCGATACTTCGACTGGTCACAACGCCCAGCCATTTGTTGTGCCTAGAACAAGAAACAGTAGCACATAACTGGACAATCCACTTAGGTAGTCGAAAGTAAGGGAAAACAGTCAAGGGCTTAGACAACTCAACCCCTGCGTCAACCCAGACAAACACCATTCGGATCCGCCTCCAAACAAGTCCCAAGCTCAGCCCCGCAAAAGGCCTCGGTTGCGTTTCTTTAGAGCAGTAGACCAACAGCAGCCAAGACTCTTTGATGTACCGGTTGGATTCTGTTTACCAATAGGCAAGCAATGTAGCGGACCAAAAGCCGCCTTCTGTTACGTGTTACTGCATCTTCCACAATGATTCCGCAGTCCATCTTATGACCAATGTGGATAAGGAAAAGCTACATCAAGCTGTTCTGGGGCCTCTGCCAAAATAAAACTGCGTCCCTTCCCAGTTGAGAAGGACATATTTCAACACAGTCCACATATCTGAGGTTGACAAAACGAGGGACGATTCTGGGTGCCACCTTTAAAGGCGAACTTTAAAGTCAGTGCTAATTTCGACCTTTAAAGTCAGTGCTAATTTCGACGACCTCCACCTCATACACTGAATTGAGTGGATTGCTTGAGCACCTGAGTGTCCAAGTATCCAGTCAAACAGCACTTGCAGGAAATGCAGTCCGTGGTCCAGTCCCGCTGTTGGCAAGCGTTTGATGACAAGTTGGCCGGTCACAAGTGGCCCGCGGCTTGGGCTCCCTCGATCATTTTGGTATACGGCTTACATGATTGCAAGCAAGGATGAAGCTGTTGAACCACCACAAGACGCCTTGATCTGAGTTGAGAGTTGTATTGTTGTCAAAGGTGGCGTTCTTTTCATCCAGTATTCTTTTGTGAACGTGCACGAGCTGCTTAGATACAGTGTTCTTTTGGCACCCTCTGTGACAAATTAGCACCTCAGGGTGGCGTGTGACTCAGGCACAAGGCTCTTGTCCAGACTGAGACATACGAGAACAAAATGGCCAGGCCATCAAGTTTGCTTGCGCTGATTGACGAACATACGCTGGATTTGGGCTGTCAGGTTTGCCGCAGCAAACGACCAGCGTTTGAGCGCGCATTTCAGATCTGTGCTGTTCTCAGAAGCCTCTTTGCCGTTTGAGTAAGAGTCCACTTAGCTGTAAGGCCCTGGAGAGATGTGTTAGCTCCTACAAGACCCGGAAGACCAACATGGCCATGCCAGCCTTTCTGTCATGTTTCTGCCATGTTATTCATATGACACCATGAAGTATGACAGGTCTCCGAAACGGACCTTGCAGCAGAGCACAGGCCCAGAGCTGCTTGCCCGCGCAGTCAGAATCTTGCATCGTGGCAGCCTCCAGGGCGTAGGTTGTGATTCCTGCTCTTGTGATCACTGCAATCATTATCATTATCATCCGACTATTTGTCGTTCTGAGTATACATCGGCTTCTTACTCTGTATGTGTATGCTTCATCGTTCCTGATTAAATGTTCCTACTTATCATTACTGTTGCTGTCATTACTATGAATCATAGTTGTTGTGGTTGTTATTGCTGATAGTATCATATTGTCAGTAGCAGTCGTAGTAGTAGCAGTAGCAGTAGCAGTAGCAGTAGCAGTAGCAGTAGCAGTAGCAGTAGTAGCAGTAGCAGTAGCAGTAGCAGTAGCAGCAGTAGCAGTAGTAGTAGTAGTAGTAGTAGTAGTAGCAGTAGCAGTAGTAGTAGTAGTAGTAGTAATCACAATGTATGTTTGATTAAATAATAGCTACTGACCTATCATTGGTATTGTCGTTCTCATAGCACTGTAAGACATACTATAATTAGCAGCAAGTTATGCTACTATTTGTAGTGGTCTTGTGGTTTTGATGTTCCTACTGTTTCTGACGCATAATGTTGCTTTCTGCGCTGGCTCTTTGCAAAATCCCCCGCTTGCCGGCGTTCATTAATTGTTAATTTGTACAGGTACTTTAGTTATGTGATCAAGGCGGTCTTAACGCGGAGGCACGCATAGTGATTAAATAGCAAAGAAACACACACAATAAACAATAAGACACAAACTGACAAGGAAGGGCACAGGCAATATGATAAGCGGCAACACGACAGACAAACATGAAGATGAACAAGACACATGTGACGAATACGGCGCATGAGATGAGGATGAGGGAGACGTCAAAGAACACACAGAACAACAATGAGCATAATCATGAGAAAGAGAAAGAAGAAGGAGAAGGAGAAGGACGTTGAGAAAGAGAAGGAGGAGGAGAAGAAGGAGAAGAAGAAGGATGAGAAGGAGGAGGAGGAGGGGAGGAGAGGAGGAGGGTAGGAGCAGGAGTGGAGAAAGAGGAAGAAGAAGGAAGAAGGAAGAAGGAAGAAGGAAGAAGGACGAAGGAAGAAGGGGAAGAAGGGGAAGAAGGGGAAGAAGGGGAAGAAGGGGAAGAAGGGGAAGAAGGGGAAGAAGAGGAAGAAGGGGAAGAAGGGGAAGAAGGGGAAGAAGGGGAAGAGAGGGAAGAGAGGGAAGAGAGGGAAGCGAGGGAAGCGAGGGAAGAGAGGGAAGAGAGGGAAGAGAGGGAAGAGAGGGAAGAGAGGGAAGAGAGGGAAGAGAGGGAAAGACAGAAAGACAGAAAGACAGAAAGACAGAAAGACAGAAAGACAGAAAGACAGAAAGACAGAAAGACAGAAAGACAGACCAGGAAGAAAGAAACAAAAGAAATAAAGAAAGAAACAAAACAAGGAAAGACAAGTCAGAAAGAAAGAATAAAAGAAAACAACATAAAAGACAAGAAAGGGAAATAAGGAAGACCGAAATAAATAAATAATTTGAGACGGAAAGAAAGAAAGTACGAAAGATAGAAGACATGAAAAGAAAGGAAAGGAACGAAAGGAAGACAGAGAGAAAGAGAGAAAGAGAGAAAGAAGGAAATAAAGCAATAAAGAGAATAACATAAACAATAATACCAAATACAGAAACACGGACAGAAAGAGAGGAGTACATAGAGAAAAAAGAAAGTAAGTAAGAGAAAACGCAAGAACAGACTACATTCAGAAAGTAAGGAAGGAAAGAAAGAGAGACATACAGAAAGACAGACGGAGATAAAGAAGAGACACAAACAAAGAATGGAGAAAGGAAGTAAGGAAATTGAAGTAAGTCAAGGGAAAGAATAGAAGGAAGGCAAGGAAGTGGGTAAAGAACGTGGCAGGAAGCGAGAAGGAAGAAAAGGAGGAGGTGGGGAAAGGACGAAAGGAGGAGGTGGGGAAAGGACGAAAGGAGGAGCAGAGGTCAAGGAGGAAAGGAGGAAAGGGGTAAGCAAAGAGCAATCAGCAGCCAAGCAAACAGAAGAGGGGACTAGCAATACTTAACCGCACAACGCATTCGAGTTCTGCTTTATAACTGCTCGGCTTTGTTCGCAGTTTGCCCGAGTGAAGGCATATTGCGGCAAGCATACGAGAACTGCTCGATGAGCAGGGCCCTGATCCCTAGATGTTGGGATATTTGGATTTGAGTTGTGCTTAGTGAATGCCTGTGAGGCCGTGATTTGCAGGCAGAATCCAGATTGCGTTTGTGTTTCTGTGAATGCGCGCTGTGCTCTTTCTGCACAGGATACTGATGCTTATCGTGGAGCTCTGAGAAGCTGCGCCCTCGGCTACGGAAGCAGATGCATGTGCAAGCTGGTCAAACCATGGTCAAAACTTGCGTTGCGTTGCGTTGCCTCAGGTCTGGATTCGGCCCTGGAGGAGGGCTTCATCTTCATCAGACAAAAGAACGTGGAGCTCTGGAAGGCAACTTGAAATCGACTGGCTTGGTGAGTATGGTACATCCAGGTGCATTCAGACGAAGCAACGCGTTGTGCATTGCGGGAGAATCATGCTGTGCTCTCCTTACGGCTTTGAAACCTCACATGAGCGTCGTGGCAGAATAGAACTCTATCTGTATTTTTGGTGGATGAGGCCGAGAAGAATTGCGGCTACATTTGCTTGTTCAACAGGGCTGAAGGCTTACAATTGCTTGTGCGAAGGCTTGTGTGACAGAGCTGCTTGCGGGGCGATCTCCCAGATTGGCCACAGTATGCACTTGTATGCCAGCGTTTTGCAGAGAAGGCTTCTTGCATAAGTTGCGGAAGCCTCTTTACAGACGTCTTACCTCGGTAAAGCTCCGGACGAATTCTCAGCTGCAAAAACTTGCGAACCTACCAAGCCTCCCAGGAGCCCTTTGATATGTTTCGTGCCCAAGTTGCATTGCCAAGTGCATGCTTAGGTCCCCTGGATTCACAAGAGCAACTCGAAAAAGAACCTGCTGCATTGCTTGTCTCGATCAGGCCAGGTACGTGAAAGACACATGGCAACACAATGAAACGCATTGACAGATGCCTGCAGGCACAGGTGCACGAATGACGCATAGTATGCAGAATCAGGCACGGCTTTTGGTGTAGGCAGCGTTTGCGGCCAGTTTACGCTTGGGTTGCGCCTGTTGAGGTGTTTGAAGATTGGTACAACAAGGACTGGTGTGATCTGACATTTGTTGGCATCAATTAATGGACGAAGAAAGGACCTGGCCCACGATGCTGCAACCGTTGTGACGAATTTCTACCTCTTCTTGGGGACGCTGGCCATAGGTGTGAGTCTAAGCTACCCATGCTACCTTGGATTGTGTGTAGTTGCCCCGTTGGCCTTGAACAGGTATGTTGGTGCCTTGCTTTGTGGGATGCGGGCGCTTCAGGCAGGAAGTTGCATGGCCATTTGTGTCATGTGGCCTGGTCAGGGCTCCTGCACAGCCTATGCCACAACAAGTATTTTATCCGAATTCGTCTCGGACTTATTTTGCAGTCGCGTTGGCAAGTCTTTCATTGATATTGTCCGCACACCCAGTCAAAGTTTCAGAGATTCTTGGACATCGCAGTCACGATGACGGGGTAAAGCGTGCGGGATCCAGGAACGTACCAGAATCTAGAGACACACTAGATCTCGCATGCTTGTACAGCATACTCAAAGAGCTGCTGTTGATGCACGCGTTCCTACCTGGTTGTGAAAGCTACCTCCTTGTGAAAGTGCTTTCATTTAATCTGCATCTCAGCAGGTCGCTGTAAATAGGTCAATGAGCTTTGCCATCCTGATCGAGGACGGCCCATTGACAAAGCCGTGATTAGGGAATCTGGATGTACCAGCAGAGTTGGAACAACACATGCTAGGTTTGGAGGCTTGTGCTTATTGGGAACTTGACGACAACAATTGCTCCAGTCTTGACTTAGACAGGTTCAAGCTATGAAGTGTAGATACTGTTATTTGCCTAGCCTTGCGTAGTTGAGTGCTGCGTTGCAGGGAGCTCTGCAACGCTCTTCTTTTTGCCTGCTTTTTGAGCGACGAGTTGAGTTTACTTGACAACAGCACAATTACCGTGGGCAATTTCTGTCCTATTGCAATGGTTGCAGAGGGCTTTCTGCTTGGAGGAGATGGCTGGCCGGATGAGCCAGAATTGCCAGGTACATTTGGCCCACCAGTGCCCGTTTATTCCATAATCTTGACACTGCTTTGGCCTCTTCCAGTGCTTCTTTATTGGCTTCTTGACTTCTTGCTGACCCGAAGAAGATTAACAGTCCAAGACACCTACACCAACGAAAGCGGCAGCCAAATTGCTGCTACTGGATCCGGGAGCGAAATGCCGCGCGAGCAGAATCTGCCTGGCCTGACTACAGTGCATGACCCGCCCGGCTACTTTCCAATCATGATGGCTTCTCTCGAACACTCATTGCCACACTTGGCTACAGGCCGTGCGACTGCAGGAGGTCTGGGGAAAGTGGTTGATTTGATTGTCAGAAAGCACCCCTCAGACATCCTTTTGGTGCATCCGATGCTTGCAGAAGTGGAGGGCAAGCTGGAATACGGCAATCCCATCGATGAACAGCCATCCCTGCGCTTGGTGGTGGATGGCCAGCGACACGATATACGGGTTTTTCGTTTTGCTTCTCCTCCACGGGAAGAGCAATGCCAACAGGTACGCGTGGAGTTTTTAATGCCTCTTGTCCGGAGTTCTTCAGGGCTCCATGTCGTGTTGAGTCTTGAAGCGAAGCCAAGGCTGTCTCATGAGATCTTTGAGGCACGAACGTTGGATGGCACCTGGGACTGAACGTGTTTGTTGTTTCGAGCTGCCATGATGCTATGCTTGTGCAAATGCTAAGGAATCTATCCGAATCCAATGTCTCGCAAGGCGGTTCTGACATTCTTCTCATTGTGGAATCAGGCAGTGGGTGCACTTTTAGCAAGGCACAAGCCACGAGTATTTCACTGTCCAGATTTTCACACTGCCATTGCCCCATGGTATGCCTTACCTGAACATCCTGACCTGCGAATTCTGTTGGTACTCCACAATGCTGAGTATCAAGGCACAATTAGCACTGATATGATCTATGGGCACACCCTAGCTGCCATCGCATCGGTGTTCAATCTGCCCGTCCAAATGGTCAAAGATCACCTGGTATTGGATGGCCGATTCAACATGCTGAAAGCAGCCGTCGATTTCATTCTCGAGAGGCAGAATGGTGAGGGTGCCTGTGCTGTATCTCAGTGGTATGCGGCAGAGTGCCACTCTGCCTATGGCGTTCTTTGGCACTTACCAGCAGTTCATGGACTGGACAACCCCATGCTCGAAGAGGAAAGAGTTGTCATCACAGGTAGCTTGGCGGATGCCAAGGCTGAGGCAAAGCAGAGACTTCAAAGAAGATTCGGACTTGAGGAGAACCCCAATGCGAGGCTTTTTGTATCCCTGGGCCGGCTGGTACGACAGAAAGGAGTTGATCTCATAGCTGATGTTGCCGGCTGGCTGCTCTCCAGCTATGCGGATGCGCAACTTATTCTTGTGGGTCCAGTTGGAGATGGTTTCGGCCACTATGCTGCGACCAAGTTGGAGCAGCTCCAGCAGCAGCTTCAGCAGCTCCCGGACAATAGCCAGCGTCGCTTGTACGTCAACATCCAGTTCATGTCCTCACCTTACATCCGAATCACAGCGCTCACAGTCTTCATGCAAAGTGCAAACAGTGCAAAGTTGCATGGCTTCCAGGCGCGATCCTGCTGCCCTCAAGGAGATGAAGTTGGGTGGCCGCCTCAAGCTGCGCAGGCTCAAGCCAGCTCAAAACTGATAGAACAAACCAAGTACGGTTTTCAAGAATGAGAGCAAAAACTCGCAGCTGCGCAACACATGTAGAAAGTGTGTCTCAGCCGGCGTACGAAGAGTCTGCTTTCCAGTTGCTATGCTGCAGTGCAACTCGGAGCCTTGGGTTTAGGGTGTGGGGTTCGAATTGAAGGCTGCCTCTCTGATTTGGTTGCCTTGGTTCGATTCGTGCTCAAAGCATGCTTGCGGGCCGTTCGTCCTCTAGATCTCTACTTTAATGACACGACATACTTCTTGATGAAACACGTGGAAAGCTCATGTTTTGTGAAGGTGAAGCGGGTGGGACAAATGTGTCGTGTCACCACATCAACCCATATTTGTGTGAGGGGCTCTTGACAGGCATAATAACCACTTGACCAACAAATGTCAGCTTAGGGCGACAACAAGCCCACCCCCCCCGCCAAAATAGAATAATCTTAGTACCGAGCTTTCTCGCGAGCGTTAATGAGAAGTCGAACAAGTCTGCAGTTTTTTCGCTTCGACCATGCCGATCATGCGTGCCGCAAAATCGCAACACGTCTGCAGTTTTTGACATCGACCACGTCGATCCCCGCAGAGGGTCGCAATCCCGTGCGATGACAACAACCCCACCCCCCCGCCTTAAAAGAGGAATCTTATTACCGAGCTCTTTCATGCGCGCTAAGAATCTTTTCCAATCGAAACTTAATCTCATAGCTGCTAACGCCGAGCCCAAGAACCCTACCTAAAGTGCCCGACTTTTCACACCCAAGCGCTTTGCCAAGACTTTTCTACGGAGTCTGTTCACACCCAGATTCTTCCCAGACTACTCGATACTACTGCTTTCATGCATTTGGCTGTGCACAAGTTGCTCTGCGCAAGTAGCTTGCCGCAGATGGTTTCGTGCAAGTTTCTGTGTAAGTATCTCCGCGCAGACGGTTCTGTTCAACTGGCTCTGTGCAACTGGCTCTGTGCTTTCATGTGACTCTGGGCAAGTGACTCTGCGCAAGTGGCTCTGCGCAGATGGCTCTGAGCAAGTTGCTCTGCACAAGCTGCTCTGTGCAAGTTAGTCCACAAGCTCTGCACGGAAGAGCCCTCGGCGATGCTTTCGGGAATAGCGAGGCACTGAAGAAAGCGATCCGCCCAAAAAGTGAACCCTTCGACGTCCGTATGTATCGCCCAAAATGAGCTCTCCGACCCTGCCCGCTCCCTTGGCTGTGGAATATATTCCCGAATGCGTAGCGAAGGGTTCCCGTTTTTTAAGTGGGGTCTGGGGGTAAGTCGCTGGTCGGCTCGCGTGTGGCCGAAAGCGTCCGCAAGCGTCCGAAAGCGTCCGCGAGCGTCCGTGTGTGGAAAAAGTTGTCGTGCCATTTGGGATTGTCGCCAAAAGTGACTTTTTCGATGAGTCCTGAAGCGCTGAATTCGTTGTGCCCGCACGTGAACCGTGTCTTTTGCAGCGTTGCGTGTTGTGTCGCTGCGCAGGCGCAGTGTTTTGGAAGGCTGCGCGTTCTCGTTGCCAGGATTTGCGTTCAGGGGGTGGTCGTTTTGAGGTGTCCTGCTTGGCAGGCGCGTAGTGTTTGCGCCGGCGTCCTTTTCGTTGGCCCTGTCGTACAATCGGCTCGTTCTGGCAAGCTTGAAACGTGTCAAAATTGGTTGATATCATTCTGGCGCCACAGTCCCGTGCTAGTTTTGGACGTGTGTTGTAAACGTGTCAAAGTTGGATTTCGTTGCAGGTGCAGCAGTTTGGATGATTTTGAGTTCGTGGCAAGCTTGCTTTGCGTGGCAGGCGCAGCGCTTTCGAGCGTCTTGGTTGAATTTCGTGGCAGGCACGGCGCTTTGGAGTCTTTCGTGCAAATTTCGTGGCAGGCGCAGTACTTTGGCGCCTGGGTGCAGATTTCGTGGTAGGCACCTCACTTTGACTGAGCGAGATCGCTCTCGCTGCAACGTGGTGCGCATTTTGAGAACTCCAAGTGAACCCCCTGCGCACTTTGGGTGGGTCGAACCGCTCTCGCTGTGGTGCGGCGCGCATTTTGACCAGAGGTGCTTTTCGATGTGCAGGGGCGAGAGTCAGCTTAGTCAGCTTTGGGGGGGGGCTAGCGCAGCAGGGGCGCAGCAGGGGCGCGAGTCAGCCTAGTCAGCTTTGGGGGGGGTAGTGCAGCAGGGGCGCAGCACGGGCGCCAGTCAGCTTAGTCAGCTTTGGGGGGGTAGTGCAGGGCGCAGCAGGGGCGCGAGCCAGCTTAGTCAGCTTTGGGGGGGTAGCGCAGCAGGGCAGCAGGGGCGCGAGTCAGCTTAGTCAGCTTTGGGGGGGTAGCGCGGCAGGGGTGCAACAAGGGCGGGGTAGGGGCAGGGGCGCGAGTCAGCTTAGTCAGCTTTGGGAGGGTAGTGCAGCAGGGGCGCAGGGGCGCGAGTCAGCTTAGTCAGCTTTGGGGGGTAGTGCAGCGGGCGCGAGTCAGCTTAGTCAGCTTTGGGGGGGTAGTGCAGCAGGGGCGCAGCAGGGGCGGGTCGAATGGCTCTCGCTGTGGCGCGGTGCGCATTTGGAGACAGAAGTGTCGTTCAGAAGTGTTGATCAGAAGTGTCGATCAGAAGTGTCGGTTCGAGGTGTCGTTCAGAAGTGTCGTTCAGAAGTGTCGTTCAGAAGTGTCTTTGCGAAGTGTAAGTCAGAAGTGTCGTTCAGAATTGTCGATCAGAAGTGTCGATCAGAAGCGTCGATCAGAAGTGTGGCTCAAAAGTGTCGATCAACAGTGTTGCTCAGAAGTGTCGATAAGAGAAGTGTCGAGAGAGAGAGAGAGAGAGAGAGAGAGCGTGAAGAGAGTGAAGAGAGAGAGAGAGCGTGAAGAGAGTGAAGGGACAGAGAGAGAGAGAGAGAGAGAGAGAGCGAGAGACGATCAGAAGTGTCAATCTGAAGTGTCAATCTGAAGTGTTGTTCAGAAGTGTCGATCAGAAGTGTCGGTCGCAAGTTTCGATCTATAGTGTTCATGAAGACAAGACACGTGGCAAGAGACGTGACAAGCTGCATTTCTCAGAAGTTTCGATCAGAAGTGTCGATCAGACTCAGAAGTGTTGCTCAGAAGTGTCGCGTCGCTCGGAAGTTCGCTCAGAAGTGTCGATCAGAAGTGTCGATCAGAAGTTTTGCTCAGAAGTGTTGCTCAGAAGTCTTGCTCAGAAGTGTCGCATCGCTCCGAAGTGTGGCTCAGAAGTGTGGCTCAGAAGTGTCAAATAGAAGCGTTGCTCAGAAGTGTCGATCAGAAGTGTTGCTCAGAAATGTCGATCAGCAGTGTTTCTCCTTGATCAGAAGTGTCGAGCAGACGTGTCGATCACAAATGTTGCTAAGAAGCGTCGCGTCGCTCGGAAGTGGTGCTCAGAAGAGTCGATCAGATGTTTCGAGCACAAGTGTCGATCAGAAGTGTCGACCAGCAGTGTCGATCAGCAGTGTTGATCAGAGGTGTTGCTCAGAATTGTTGCTCAGAAGTGTCGATCAGAGCGTTGCTCAAAAGTGTCAATCAGAAGTATTGCTCAGAAGTGTCAATCAGACGTGTCGATCAGAACAGAGGTGTGGCTCAGAGTTGTCCCTCAGAAGTGTCAAGCAGAAGTGTTGCTCAGAAGTGTCAATCAGACGTGTCGATCAGAACTGTCGATCAGAAGTGTTGCTCAGAAGTGTTGCGCAGAAGTGTTGCTCAGAAGTGTTGGTCAGCAGAGCGTTGCTCGGCAGTGTCTCTCAGAGTGTCGTTGAGCAGTGTCGATAAGGAGTGTTGCTCAGAAGTGTTGCACAGAAGTTTGGTCAGAAGTGCGGCTCAGAAGCGTCGCTCACAGATGCTGTCAGAAGTGTAGTTCAGAAGTGTCGCTCAGAAGTGTGCGTCAGAAGTATCCATCATTCAGCAGTGTCGTTCAGAAGTGTTGATCAGAAGTGTCGATCAGCAGCGTCGTTCAGAAGTGTCGATCAGAAGTGTCGACCAGAAGTGTCGTTCAGAATTGTCGATCAGAAGTGTCCATCAGATGTGTCCATCAGAAGTGTGGCTCAGAAGTGTCGATCAGAAGTGTTGCTCAGAAGTGTCAAGAGAAGTGCCGAGAGAGAGAGAGAGAGAGAGAGCGTGAAGAGAGTGAAGAGAGAGAGAGAGAGAGAGAGAGAGACGATCGGAAGTGTCATCTGAAAGTGTCGGTCACAAGTTTCGACCAGAAGTGCCGTTCAGTAGTGTTCATGAAGACAAGACACGTACAAGCTGCATTTCTCAGAAGTGTCGATCAGAAGTGTCGATCAGACTCAGAAGTGTTCGATCAGCAGTGTTTCTCATCGATCAGACGTGTCGAGCAGACGTGTCGATCAGAAACGTTGCTAAGAAGCGTCGCGTTGCTCGGAAGTGCTGCTCAGAAGAGTCGATTGGATGTGTCGAGCGCAAGTGTCGATCAGAAGTGTCAAACAGCAGGGTCGATCAGCGGTGTTGATCAGAGGTGTTGCTCAGAGTTGTCGCTCAGAAGTGTCGACCAGAAGCGTTGTTCAAAACTGTCAATCAGAAGTGTTGCTCAGAAGTGTCAGTCAGACGTGTCGATCAGAAGAGGTGTTGCTCAGAGTTGCCCCTCAGAAGTCTCAATCAGAAGTGTTGCTCAGAAGTGTCGATCAGACGTGTCGATCAGAACTGTCGATCAGAAGTGTTGCTCAGAAGCGTTGCGCAGAAGTGTTGCTCAGAAGTGTCGGTCAGAGTTTCGATTACGTGTGTGTAGAGGTGTGGCCCAGAAGTGTCGCTCAGGGATGCTGTCAGAAGTGTAGTTCAGAAGCGTCGCTCAGAAGTGTGCGTCAGAAGTATCCATCCTTCAGAAGTGTAAGTCGGAAGTGTCGTTCAGAAGTGTCGTTCAGAAGTGTCGATCAGAAGTGTCGATCAGAAGTGTCGACCAGAAGTGTCTTTCAGAATTGTCGATCAGAAGTGTCCATCAGAAGTGTCCATCAGAAGTGTGGCTCAGAAGTGCAGCTCAGACGTGTTGATCAGAAGTGTTGTTCAGAAGTGTCGATAAGAGAAGTACCGAGAGAGAGAGAGAGAGAGAGAGAGGTTGAAGAGAGTGGAGAGAGAGAGAGAGAGACAATCAGAAGTGCCAACCTGAACTGTCAATCTGAAGTGTTGTTCAGAAGTGTCGATCGGAAGTGTCGGTCGCAAGTTTCGAGCAGAAGTGCCGTTCAGTAGTGTTCATGAAGACAAGACGTGTGGCAAGAGACATGACAAGCATTTCTCAGAAGTTTTGATCAGAAGTGTCGATCAGACTCAGAAGTGTTGCTCAGAAGTGTCGCGTCGGTCAGAAGTGTTAATCTGAAGTGTCGATCAGCAGTATCGATCAGAAGTGTTGCTCAGAAGTCTTGCTCAGAAGTGTCGCATCGCTCAGAAGTGTGGCTCAGAAGTGTCAAATAGAAGCGTTGCTCAGAAGTGTCGATCAGAAGTGTTGATCAGAAGTTTTGCTCAGAAGTGTCGGTCAGAAATGTCGATCAGCAGTGTTTCTCATCGAAGTGTCGAGCAGACGTGTCGATCAGAAATGTTGCTAAGAAGCGTCGCGTCGAGAGTCGATCAGATGTGTCGACGCGCAGGTGTCGATCAGAAGTGTCGAACAGCAGTGTCGATCAGCGGTGTCGATCCGAAATTTTTCTCAGCAGTGTCGCTCAGAAGTGTCGATCAGAAGTGTTTCTCAGAAGTGTCAACCAAAAGTGTTGCTCAGAAGTGTCGCGTCGATCAGAACTGTTGATCAGAAATGTTGCTCACAATGTTGCTCAGAAGTTTCGATCAGAAGTGTCGCTCAGCAGCGTCGCTCAGAAGTGTTGCTCAGAGTTGTTGCGCAGAAGTGTCGATCAGAACCGTTGCTCAGAAGTGTTTCTCAGAAGTGTCGGTCAGCAGTGACTGAGAAGTGTCGCTCAGGTGTCGATGTCAGAAGTGTCGCGTCGCTGAGAAGTTTGCTCAGAAGTGTCGCTCAGAGTGTCGCTTATGTGTGTGTAGAAGCGTGGCTCAGAAGTGTCGCTCAGACGTGTTGTCAGAAGTGTCGATCAGAAGCGTCGATCAGAGGTGTTGATCAGAAGGGTCGATCAGCAGTGCCGGTGAGAAGTGATGCTCAGTGCTGCTCAGAAGTGTCGGTCAGCAGTGAGTGTTGCTCAGAAGTGTTGTTCAGAAGTTTTGCTCAGAAGTGTCGCGTTGCTGAGAAGTGTTGCCCAGAAGTGTCGCTCAGAGTGTCGCTTATTATGTGTGTGTAGAAGTTTTGCTCAGAAGTGTCGCTCAGAGTGTCGATCAGCAGTGTCGATCAGATGTGTTCCATCAGAAGTGTTGTTCAGAAGTGTTGATCAGAAGTTCGATCAGAAGTGTCGCTCAGAGGTGTTGCTCAGCAGTGTCGCTCAGAAGTGTCGCTCAGAAGTGTCGCTCAGAGGTGTTGCTCCGCAGTATCGCTCAGCAGCTTCAGTATCGCTCAGAGGTGTCGCTCAGATATGTGTGTGTGTGTGGAATTGTCGCTCGAATCGTCGCTTAGGAGTGTGGCCCAGGAGTGTTGCTAATGCGCGTGTAGAAGTGCATGTGGCTCAGAGTTGTCGCTCAGAGGTGTGGTCCGCAGCGTCGCTCAGGAGTATCGCTCAGAAGTGTTGCTCAGAGGTGTCGCTCACAGATCTGTGTGTAGAAATGTTGCCCGAACTGTCAGGAATGTCGCTCAGAAGCGTCGCTTACGTGTATGTGTGTGTGTGTGTAAAGTGTAAAAGTGTCGCTTGAAGTGTTGCTCAGAAGTGTCGCTTATTTGTGTGTAGAGGTGTCGCTCAGCTTGCCGTAGTTTGTCTCTCGGAATTATGGCTTCAGGATTGGCGCTTGACGCTTAGATTTGTCAATCAGAGGTGTCGTTTAGGAGCGTAATTCGAAATACCGCTTGTAAGTGTTTTCAGAAGTGTCGCCCTTGCTCAAGCTCTTGCTCAGAAGCGAGTGTTGCGTTGAATAATATTTAAAGGTGTCGGTTGAACGGTCGGTCAGAAGCTCAAAAGCGTCGCTCAAAACATGGCTCCAGCTGGACAGCATTGTTCGAGTTGACGAAACGCACATTCCCAAGGCCATTTTTTGCATTCGGGGTCAGACATGGCACGCGTATGCCCAGGTGCGGATTTTTGCCTCATGCCTTCCCGAGATGAGCAACGCTCTCAGTTGGTTTCTCCAGAATTACTTTGGGCAGAACAAGTTCAAGATGCGAGCAAGAACCGGGGTTTGTTATTCAATGACTTGCAGGCCATTTGGCTACGTCGATGTCGAGTTTGCCTGGCACGGAGCTTTGCTCGCCACCTGCTTAGTGTGTTGAACTTATTGCCATCTCAGACTAGAGCCCGCAAGGGCAGCTTGAGGTTGGCGCCCAAGCTGGCGGACTGGGCAAGGCGTTTGGCGGTTGCACGTGTTTGAGACGTTCCCCTTGACTTTGGGAGGTGCCTGGCTTCTACTTCCTGGCGCAGAATCGTGAGAATTTGAGCCGCTTGAGACGCGAGCTGCGCTCAGCAGTGCCGTGACCTAAGCTGATTTCAAATGTATTCAAGCTTGGCTTGGAGTGTGCTGTTCATCTAGTCCCGCATAGGCCAATGTGTTGCCTTGAGTGTTGAACCGCTTGGCAGAGTCGCTGATTCGTTCAAGAAGCATTGCTTGCTCATGTCGCATTTTCTGCTGCGACCAGCTCCGCATCCTTTTGAACGTTGGCGCCACGTTTGGAGATGACATGCATGGTGGACTTTGTCTCCTTTCTGTTTCTTTCCTTCTTCCTTCTTCTTCTTCAATTCTTTCTCACTTCCTCTCTCTCTCTCTCTCTCTCTCGCCTTGTTTGGGGTTTTGAGCTGAGCATGACTGTAATTTCCCAATGTTTGTATTTGAAGGCATATATGCAGCAAAATCCTTATTTGGTGCTTCTTTGATGCTTATTGGATGCATATTTTTGCTAATGTTTGTATGTGGAGCCAAATCGCTGCATATATGCGACCAAATCATTATTTGGTGCTTATTTGATGCTTATTCGATGCTTATTTTTCCAGATGAACAACTGCGAACTTGATGGATTGCTCCGTTTTAGGCAAACCATATTCATTTCTTGAGTTGTGAGGGAAAAAGACAGATACTAAGTGAGTGAGTGCATGCGTGATTGCAAGCCTGCGTGCCTGCGTGCGTGCGTGCTTATATACGTTTGTGCGTCGCTGCGTGTGTGGCTGCGTGCGTGAGTGTGAAGTCTTGGCTTGCGCACTGTGTGGCTGCCCTGCCCCCTTGGCAACAGCTCGGCGTTCCCTGATTTTAAAACAAAGGCTTTGTTTTGTTTGTTTTGCTTTTGTGAATTTGCCACGTTCTTGGATTCCAGGCTGCGCGCTTTGGCTCTCGGCTGTTGACTCTATTCGTTTGGCTTCTTGGCTTCTCGACGCTTGATCTTGTGCTGTTTGGCTTCTGGGCCTTCGACTTCTTGGCTGACTTTTGGCCTGCGGAAGCCCCTCCGGACAAGCCGAATCCCATCCTAAAGCAGCTTTCAAAGCAGTCTTACCCAGCCCAAACCAAACCTCTCACCTAACTCAACCCTAAACTCAACCTCTAACTTAACCAGAACTCAGCAGCGCTGAACCCTATCCAATTCAAGTGCCCATGTGGCCGCAAGCATCTGGCACAGCCCAAGAGGTCGTCGTGGCGCATTCGCCCAAAGTGCACAGTCTTTGCGCAGGAACGCCTCTGCCTAAAAGAGCAGCGAGCTGCCCGTGTCAATGACGCGACACGCTGAACAAACGAGCATCTATTGGCCTCACCCAAAGCTACGGAGTGTCAAGTGAGTGCGACACCTTCGAAAAGGTGCAAGCTTGCCAGACGGGTGTTTATGGGCACCTATGCGATGCACGCATCAATGAAGCATCCCTTTGAGCTGAAATCTCTGTGTGCCGACAGAGAGTGTTGGTTGTATTTAAAGCTTGCTTGTCTTTTGACTCAGGTCACATGCAATGAGTGCGTCAGAGGATCAGTTGCAATGCGGCGAGTCTGCAAATAAGCATGTTTTGGAAACACGCAATTTCTGCGCACATGTTCTTGCCTGGGCAAGGCATGGCAGAAGCAGCTGTTCGTTCACCACTTAGCTTTGGACAGTGCACTGAGCTCTGAAAGTTGACAGATCTGCGTGTCTCCTCAATGCGTGCTAGAGTAGCACTACCACTTCGCCCATGCACGGTGCTTTATGAGACGGCACCATGTTGGAATTGTACGCTGTGGATATCTGAGGATGTACATTTCCATTGGAGCGATGGCAGCGCAAACTGGAATTCGCATACAAAATGGCAGCCGAAGCTCAGATCGAATTGCACTAGACGCACAAACTTGCTGGATGCGTTTCCAACTAGCCACAGGGCAGAGCATAGAAAATCAGAAGTACGACGCTTCTCAGGGCGAGTATTCGATACCATGTGCTCGTGCCTCAGGGACGTGTAGCCAGCAATTGATTCCGCAGACTACTTGAGCGTTGAATGTGACAGTGCCTGCCATCTCCTCATTGAGAATTGAACAGACGCAACAGGAGCGGAGCATGTCAACGTTGGGCCCAGAGTCCCGGATGCGGCTACAATCAGAAGGACAGCATTTGGAGACTTGTAAAGCATTAATGAGGGCAGATCTGAAGCTGTTTGTTACCAAACGTGAGGGTGCAACCCAGTACTCGCAGCCATGACTTGGGCAGTTGTGCGGGCCGATGCCTGCCTGAAAACTGAGCACTTGAGTAAGCTCGAAAGTGTGCGGGTATATATCCAGGGGCTTTCACTGGCTTCCTGCGTGTTGACAGCTTAGTGATTTTGGGCAGGGCTTTCAGTTTGTGAATTCAATACACTTGCTCTGTCATCCTGCTGTTCAAGTTTTGTTTTGTTGAGCTGACTATGAAAGCGCATCCATGGATCATTGCGCGCATGTTTCCACTACAAGTGCACCACCGTGGCAGTCGCTATTGCGAAACAGAGATCACGAAAGGTTGGGTAGCTGGCTGACTCTGTGCTGTAGCAAGTCTATGGGCAGATCGCGTAAGTAAGGGTTCTTCATCACGAATGAGGGGGGGCCTCCCCTTTCGATTCCTCCTCATTCCCCCTCCCTCCCTCCCCAGTCTGTGTCCGCTTTGTATAGCCTCGCTCGCCCTGCGCGGCCGTTGGCAATTGGTATCTTCCCTGCTCCACCCTGCACCCTCGACCTACTCACCATCAGCATACTACTGCATCCCCAGCGTTCCCCTGCCTTGCTGGCCGCCGTGCTCTCCCCGATTTTTTTGTGGGGCACAACCCCACAAACACAGACGGCTACTGGCGGGCCATTTGTGCCAAGCTCACCCCTCACCTGCTGCGTCCTTTGCATCCTTCCTTTCCTGCCGCCAGTGCCGCGCCACATGCTTCGCTTCGCCATGCTGACAAATGGTCCAGGGGCCTCGTCATGGCATGCCTCGATGACCTTCAAAGCTGGTGTGTGAAGAACGCACATGTGGGAGGATCAATGTGCTTTATGTGGAGAGTAACTTGACAGGAACCACCTGAACTTTACACAAGGTTGATTGCATTTGTCACTCAACTTGTCCGATGCAGATTGTGAATATCGTTTTGCATTTGTGACAGAGATCCAACAGCGATTGGCTACCTCTCTCGCCTGCAGGAGCCCACGATGCGCCTGGGCCAGGCGAAGTTGAGACGTGGTCGACAAACCATCATACATTTTTTTCTATGCATCACATATGTGTTGGTATACAACATGCCTTGACAACCCTTGTGCAGCTTGCCGTACATCTGGCAGTTGCTACATATGATCAAGGCATTGAGCCTACAGCATCGCGCCCGTAGCTACACTGCCGGTTTGATTCACACACAGGTTTGCGCATCAGGTATTCAAGTTACACAGTTGCTCCAAGTTTAACATGGTAGCGGAGCAGTGAACACAGTTACGCGCCTGGGAAAGATCTGGCGGCCTTTCCATACAACACGCAAGTACCGGCGGCCCCAACAACAACAAGAGCAACAGCAGCAGCTTGACGCAGCCCGCAAGTACAAGACATCACCACCGCGATTCACAGGAAAATGCAGCACCTTCGAAGAATGGAAGTGCAAGATGACAGACAGCATACCTTGGACTACAAGACGCCGCATGCAACAGACTGCTGAGACAGACAGAGCAATCAACAGGACAAGTTGCAAACGGCCAACTCGAGAACGCAGCGCCTTCACAACAGATGGCAGAGCAATGGATACAACTGAGCAACAACCTATGCTACATTTGAGCAAAAACAAGTTCGAAGAGAGCTTCAGAACATGGGAGTTCCAACTCTCCAAGTACGAACAAAACAACACACTACTACCAAACACAGTCAAGATTGAAACACTGCCCAAAGAGACAAAAGGAGCGCTACAGCAGCGCTTACAGTTGCAGGCAGGAAACATCGCATCTCTGGTGATAGAGTACTACAGAGCAGCATCATCATCCAACAGGCCAAAAGCAATCACACCAGGCGCCAACAACAACCACGGACCAGCACCGCTGGACATAGGAGCAACATGGTACAACAAAGGGCAACAAAGGCAAAGGCTATGGCGGCTACGGGACCAACCGCCACTACAACAACTACAAAGGAAACGGCAAGCAGTGCAACCAACCGGTTGGGCAAGGAAATCGACAACCAACAAGGAGGAAAAGGAGCAAAAGGGAAACTTGCGACAAAGGTGTGCTACAGATGTGGCCAGCCGGGACGCATGGCCAAACAATGCAGAGTGGCGATCTACAACTGCGACGCTGGCAACTTCAACACCAGCGACCGGACAGAGGACTGGCGCAGCCAGGCGCACTGACAGCAGGGCAACAACCAGCGCTAAAACACGGCGCTTCGTCTTCTGCTGTACCTTTCATGTGTGACACTCCTGGCGATGGTGCTGGGTTGTACGTAGCCCTTCCTGACTCGTAGTTGTTGTTCAAGCTGATGTTGATGTAGTTGCCTTGGCGTGACATGTTCCTGCCAAGCAATATGTCTTGTTGCTGCTACATTGAGGTCGCCTGTGTATCTCAGCAGTGCTTCTTTCTGCGTCCTCCTAAACAGTGTGTGGATGATGCTCTGTACTCCTAAGAGTAGGAGATCGTCTACATAGATCATGATGTAGACTAGGCAGTCTTTTGATCTGTAGATTTTGCTTTCAGTTGCGCACGTTGTTTTGGTGATGATCTTAAGCCGTAGACGGCTTTGTCCAGCCACCGCACGATGTATCTGCTTGCTTCATTGTAGAACCCTTGCGGCGGTCTCATTAGCAAGTTGTAGGAGATGCTGCTTCATGTAGGAACGCAACACTGACATGTCCTGCACAGACTGACCAGTTGTACACTCAGGCCATTGCGCGAAGTACTCTCAGTGTGCAAAACAACGGTGTGCTGCAAAGAGTAGGTTGTGGCCTGTAGCGGACTCTGTGTAACCTTCCGCTACAACTCGCGCCTGTACTTCGTTGTGCCTCCGTTTGAGAACCCACCTTGGCTCAATGATGTTTGCTCGTTGTTCTGGTGTCATGTTGTTGCCATCAATCTCTGCAAAGACCGTTTGGTCTTGCATTGATTGCACTTCTTCCTTCATGCCTTGTGAAGCGAGTTGCACCAAGCCTTCTGTGTCAGGGCTCTAGTAGGATCCTTGCGTTTTCAATGTCTTGTGTCCTCATTGATTGGCTCGTTGAAAATTTGATGGCATTGGTTCTCATCTTGCCTGTTCGTTGTTCTGCTGTTGCGCTTGTCTTTCTGCTGTCGCGCATTGTTGCTTGCCTGCGCTGCCTGCTGCAAGTGTGTCACGTCTTTCTCTTGCGGGTGACGCAGGCGGCGGCGCTGGCAATGCTGGCCTGTTCTGGTGCGTTGGTGATGTAGCCATTGGTGATGTTTGGCTCAGTTGTAAACTGCTCTGCTTGTTGTTCACTCTGTTGCGCTGCGCTCTGTCTCTTACCTTCTGCTGCTGCAAAAGTTGCTGCATCCTTCTGCGGTGTAGGCGCCTTGCTTGTTGATGGTGCTGCCGCCAGAGTTGGAGAGTCGGTGTAGGCGATGCTGATGCTAGTGTCTTCCATGGGCTTGTGTTCACACAGTCCAGTAGTTGGTTGAATTTGTGAGGCCTCATCTGCCTGCTTCGAGTTTCGCCTGTGGTTGTGCCCTTGCCAAGCCAGATTCCTAAAAAAAGACTTGGCTCGGGTTTTGGAAGTCCAATCTGGGATGATCCAAGAGGATGCTCTTCGACTGCGCTGTCGCGCAACTACAGCACTTCCTCATTTGAACGTGGAAGAGCATCACGCAGCGTGCTACATACAGTCAGACCAGGAGGACTTCCTGACAGCTGTCAATTGCTGCGAGGGTTGGGTGCACGTTGCTATCGCAGCCTTTGATGTAGCCGAAGTCGAGCTGTGTGACTGAAAGCTTGCTGTGTTGCTTTGGGTGGTTGTTCTGTCTACCTCTTTCTTTTACACATATTGGAAACCAACTCCTGTAAGGAAGGTGTGTCACATTGTGCTCCAGTATTTCTTGTGGTTGCTTTGGTGCTTGCACTACCTTTGCTTTTGTGCCTTATTGTTGTTCCTCATTATGTAGCTCGAGTTGTGTGGCAAATTGCTGCTGTTTCTCGAAGTTTGCCCAGCCTGTCAAAGTGCTCTGGTGTCTTTGCTGGCTGTGTTGCCCATGAGTCTTCTACAAGCTTTATGCTGCTCTTGTCTCCTAATGGTTGTACCTTTGTCTGTCTCCAAGGCGTACGCCGCTTGATGTCTGGCCCGTCATGTTTCTGCAGGCTGGATGTGTACTCTCTTCCAGTATGGGCCTTCTGTGCACCCGTAGTCTTTTGAAGGATGTGCGAACCCTTGTCCAGCTGCACTTTTGGTGGTGTGTGGTGCTGCTGGCTCCTGAAATGTTGGTGGTGTGTGTGACCTTCTGCGGCGCCCTCTTTGGTCGTGTCTTTGTTGCATGTAGTGTCTCTGGCAGCGGTGCGCCTTTCCTGACCCTGAGAACTGTTTCTCCTTTCCAGATCTGTCTGCGATCAAGTTGTTCTGTTGCAACTGGACACTGTGTTCTTGCTGGCGCGAAGAGCGTCTTCCTGCACTGTGTACTCTGACAAGTTCACCTTTTGTTTTGAACTGCCAGTAGTCTCCTGCATATCCTGCGCCTGCTGCGCCTTGTGGTGCAAGTGTTGTTGTCAGCGCTATCATGCCAATCTGTCCTTGCCGTGTTCTGTGTGTCTGTAGCTTTGTTCCTTGTGGTAATGCTGCGACTTCTGCTTGTAGGAAGAACAGGCCATCTCTGTTCTCCAGGCGCTGTTGAATCCTTTGTTGCGCTGTAGTCTTGGATTGTCATCCATGTAACTGAAAGAATTGGCTGTTTAACCTCACAGGTGTGACAATCTGCTTGTCGCGCAAACCCATCTGTACCCGAAGGGCTTGACGCGTTGGCTGGTCACAATTCTCAATTGCGGTCCTTTGCAAACCATGGTGGGCATACATGTGTAGCCGCACCGCTGTCAGTCATAAGACTGACCCGTTTGTTGTCTTTTGTGAGTTGCTGCGCTGTGCCAATGATGGCGCCTGTTACTTCTTATACTCCTGAGCTGGGTACTGCCGATGACTCTTGACCACGAACGGCGCAAACAGCACAGGCGGCTTGTTGGCAAGACACAAAAAGACACAATGGCTGGCACACACAAGCCCAGACATCAGCTTTGGAGGAAAGGAACTAGCAAGATCACTACAAGCGCCAACACGGGCTGACAACAAGAAGCCCAAACACATGATCAGGGACATTCGACGCAACCTGCGACCAAAGATACAGACACAGGACAAGCGAACCCCGCTCAACACCCACACACAGATGCCAACTGGGCATCATGCGAGACAACAAGAAAAAAGCGCAGCAGGGTTTGTAACACACTTCTTTGGGGCAGCAATGCACTTTGGAAGCAGGACACAAACAACCGTAGCACGTTCATCAGAGTCAGAACTGTACGCAGTTGGTGCAGCAGCGCAGGAGAGCCTCTACATCAGCAACTTCATCAAGGAAGCGTTTGAAGTTCGCACCAACATCAGAACACACACGCGCAGACGGCAGTGCAGCTAAGTCAACCGCAATGAGAGAAGGTACATCAACGAAGGCAAAGAGCATTGGGCTGAGACACCTCTTCATACAACAGCACACATGTTTGTTTCACTACTACATCAGCCGGCGTAGTAGCTTAGGGTAGGTGCCTAGCCAGGATTGGCCTCTCGGGTTTACGACCCCCTTTACATTTAGGATACTGTGTTGCGTGACATGTTGCATTTGTACATTGGACATTGTTTGGTTTACATCTGCAGCCATTTCAGTATTACATTTTGGTTTGTCTGTACATCCGTGGTTCAGCGCAATGTCCGTCGCCAACATCGGCAGGGCCTACAAGACGCTACGCCACATCAAGCAGGTTACCTGCGTTGCCTACATGGCATGGTTGTTTTCGCAGTTCAATGACACATCCATCAATTGAGGTGCAGCGCCAGACGTGCAGGAAATTCCTCACATTTCATTACAGCGTTCAACAGATTATTTGCTTCATGTGCTACAGATCCATCACGGCTTTACACACACCATGAAGCCTTATGAACAGGACTCTCAGTGTCCTCTGCAGGATTACAGGGAACCCATGGTCGATCTACAGCGAATACAACCTGAGCTCAAGATACGTGTGGATTCAACGTGACCATTGAGCAGCGCAGGACAGGACCCAAGCTGCTACAACAATGGCGCCGGGACAGATTGACGCTGCTGCGTCGCTGGAACTACATGAGCCGTTCACGGACCTGACCCAGCAGTCGGGTTACAGGATGCTACGCAACTTGGGTCAGCCCTAAGTTGCAAAGCGTACTGGTCACAGTGCAACTTGAGGAGGTGTGTCAGTATACAACATGCCTTGACAACCCTAGTGCAGCTTGCAGTACATGTGGCGCTTGCTACATATGATCAAGGCCTTGAGCCTACCCGTGCAAAAGGAGTGCTACACTGACGCAGTTGCTCCAAGATATTGCGTATATTTTTTTTATAGATTGAGCCATAGGCGCGGATTCCCAGATGTTCAAGCTTGTCGCAGGCTTCTCTGTGGAAACCCCGGCTTCCAGCTGGAGAGAACAAGCGCAGACCTTCCTGCCATACCCGGAGACAGCCGATCCCGTGCTACTGTGCGGGCCTTTCACTACGTTTTGTCGTTTTACCTTTCCACCGTCTGAGTGCAGGCCGCAGCCTTCCAGCCCGAAACTCGTTTTTGCAACGTCTCGGACGGAGCCAGAGAGAGAGAGAGAGAAACTTCCTAAGGAGGCGCTTGGCCACTGCAAGGCAGGGTGCGGAGTTGACAGCTACAGCAGTCACCCCAGTCTTGAAGTTGACGCCCGATTTCAGCCAACCGCGCCATAAGAGTGAAAACTGGATTCTGATCCTGGCCAAGAGCGCATGGTCTTTTGAAATCTTTTGATCTTTCTTCGCTTGAGCTTTATTTGATGAGACTGGGTTCTGCGTGGGATTGGCGGTTCCATGTTCAGAAGTTTTTAACCATTCAATCCGTTTGCTGTCGTGTTCTGGGCTTTGGATATTTGGTTCGTCTCCGTGCAAGGCTTTCCAAAACCAGTAATCAGCCATGTCCAACAGCCCGAACGTATTCCCTGGAGCGTCGCCAGCATCAGAAGGAACTGCTCAGTGCATTTGCTCCTCCCTATTTGGACAAGTGTTTGTATGAGATGCTGAGTTCAACTCATAAATCATGCGCAGAATTGTATATGTGACGCCAGGACTCATTTTGTTTGGATTCAAGCGTGGAAGCTGAGGCCGATCTCTGTAAGAGCAAGGCAATCCTCCCATTCCCGTATTTCCTGAAGCGACCGAGATATATAAACCTGAGTGGCTGGTTGAAGGTCTTTGCGATTGCCAAGTTTCTTGTCAATCGCCTGATGACTTTGAGCCAGCTGCGCCCCATTTCCTTGCCCAACGTTTGGGCGATGCCTGCCAGTGGATGGTATTCTTCCGCTGCAGCAGGCAATCAGCAGTTGTTCAAAGCAGCAAGGCATGATCCTTTTATTCCGTGCTGGACATAATTCTCAGATGCTGGATATAGAAGAACATACATCAGCACGCGCGCGCAAATCATGTGAGATGTTGAAGAATGCCCGGACAAAAGCACACATGTTGAGCTTGTACGTTGTTCTTGACGTGGCCCACGTGTGGCTCTGAGCGCAGTTGTCTTCGGAAGCCATCATAAATATGCGCGTGTGGTTTCCTTGGCCATGAGCTTCGCTCCAAGAAAGGTCTTAGTAGACTCTTTAAACTTACAGTAGTCACTGGTGTGCGTATGTGAGACACCAACCCAGCGCAGGGGTTTTCAAAGCCCCCCGTGGCGCATTGCGTAGCAAACACGTAACTCCCACTAGCGCGTTGCGTTTACTGCGCTGCGACCACGAATCGAACGGAGCGCGGGCGAATCCAACCCAGTTCCTTCTATACTCCCTTGATGCACAAGCAAGCGAACTAAGACCAAACCAAACGCAAGCAAGCACCAAAAACCCTCCACAGGGCCAAGCCGAATCAACAGCAGCAAGGCTATATCTAGTTGCTTGACGGAGGTTGCGGGTTTTGGGGGGTTGGAAGCCCTTCCTTTCTGGATTGCGCTGTCAAGAGGCAGCACGACGCCGGTGTCTGCAGTCGGCAACCAAGACAAGTGTGTAGTGAGAGAGCAAACGTGCTTGTTCCCCGTTGCCGCTGCTTTGGTTTTTGTGAGGTTGACTCTGCTGTGGGCGAGCAGCGCCGCATGCACAACGCGAGCTTTGCGCGGTCAGCAGCCGGGCCCGAGTTTATGACTCAGGACCGCGCTGCGTTTGGACTGTAATGTGTGGAGTAAGGAGCATTGACGGCGTATGTGAACTCGGCTGCGGCTCTTGCCCCCCACTATCCCCCTTTCCCCGTATCCCCCTGTCCCCCTGTCTGTTTCTCCCTGTCCCCTGTCCCCCTGTCCCCCCTGTCCCCCCTGTCCCCCCTGTCCGCCCTGTACCCCCCGCATTGAACAAGAACCCCCTACTTCAAAACACAAGTTCTCCATCTAATGGCCAATCCGGTATGTTTGTCGTGCGTTGACGACGCGTGAAGTTGCGCAGAAAGGGAAGCTGGGCAGAATGTAAAACAAACGCACAACAAGTCAAGATGCAGGTGTTGGAGCAGACCTCACTCGTCCATAGACCGACCCTCACGTCCATCAGCAACCAAACAAGCGTGTGTCTGTTCAATGCCTTCAACACAAGCGCATCATGGCATCAACCCAGCTTGCCAAACAACAAGCGCGCCCTCTGTGCGCCGAGTACGCACCGAGTGAACCGAGTACGCGCCGACGAGTACGCTCCGAGTGTGCCGAGTGTGTTCCGAGTGCGCCGAGTACGCTCCGAGTGCGTAAACTTATCGTTAACACAAACATCTTACATTTTTTAAGGTTTGTGGAGTTTTGATATGTCGCTTACTGCACCGTTTACAATGTTTAAGCGCTTTTCTCTCTCTCTCTCTCTCTCGCTCTCTTTTTCTCCCTCTCTCTCCTGTTTCTTTTGTGTCATAATCATCTTCTTTATGAAATTGAAATACCATTTAACATCACAGGAGCCCTCCTCAATCACATACGAAGAGCACGTGTTTTACAAGGCGAGTTAGAATCGTATGCTTCTTGCATTTCACCACTATTTAAACCTTCTACACATGCTATGCCAGGGTCATGCTCACGATGTGTTAATTCAATTGAACAAACTTGGTGTGTTTGTTGGGTTCTTCTTTTTAGATTGTACGTTTTTTGCTGTTAAGTGAAAAGTGTTGTCTGTGTCATCAATTGACATCCTCTTAATTGTATTTGTGAGGCAGTATCTATTTAAGTCATTGCCACGTAATTAATATGTATGTTATTAAATGGTCAAACTGAACATTTGTTTAATAAGGTTTATGGGGAATTTAGTCTTACATGAACATCAGTTATATCTTAAAAGTATTATACCAACCCATGTCGTTCACTTTCACCATCGCTGGAATCATTGGACAACATTTGAGGCAAGTCTTCTGCAATTTCCATCCAAGTCTCCATATCATACATTCTGTCTATAGTACAAGTTCATATCTAGATATTGTACAAGATTTAGAAAGTTCACCAAATACTGAGTTATTTATTTCATTAGTTTATCCCATGAATTTGGCTTCCAAAACTTGTATTGGTTTGAAGCTTCAAGTTGCGAAGAAGGATTGATACTGCTTTATTGTTTTGCTCAGTTAAGTTGTGCCATGTCTCATCAGTTGTTGATATTCCGAGTGATGGTACGTCTTCTCCGTCAAATGTTAAATAATAGCGTCGTGTTCATTCATACAATTTAGCATTCAATGGACAACACCCATGTGAGTTTTATTGTAACACTACTATCCTCTCTTCACATTTCTTTCACCTAATATTGTCTGACGTGTTCGTATAGTGCCAATGGGTCATGTTTTAGATGTCATGTTTAGTTCAGCAATTGTTTTGTCAACATGCACTATCGCCACATTTTTTTCACACGCAATAACCTAATTCAGTTTGTCTTGCTCATTCTAAATCATGTGAGTTTCACTTTCAGTACCCCTCATTTCACTTACTGTTCTTTATCATCTACATTCTTTTTTTTCTTCAGCGTTCGGGTCTCTATCACTGTGAAGTAATTTTCTGGGCCTGCGGCCTCTAGCCGGCTACGCCTCTTTGGAGTTATGCCACGTCATGTCATGTTTTTTGTATGAGAAACGTATCCTGTGCTATGATATGGCTGGTTAGGTTATGCATGTTGCCCACCCCAACCCCAGATGATGCCGGGGATGCCAGATTGCTTGGCCCCAGCCGGGCCCCAACCCAGAAGGCTGACATGGGGTCGCGCGCGCGCGCGCGCGCGCCAGAGGCCCCAGAAAGAGCAGCCCAAGAAGAGCAGCCCGCAAGCCAGCCCGGAAACGCAAATGCAACAAAACACCGTAAATAGCAGCGTTTTGTGGCTGGGGTCGCGCGCGCGCGCCAGAAGGCCCGAAAACGAACGAGAAAAAACAAGGACCGTGCAGCACGCGAGCCAGCCACAGCAAAAGCAAAACGGACGCTCAGCACAGCAGTTTTTGACGGTATTTACAGCGTTTTGTAGAGCGAGGGCCCAGCGTCGCCGGCATGCCCGGCAGCGCTTGGCGCCAAAATGCGCGAAAATGAGCCTCGCTTATATCCCTCCGACACCTTCTAAAAAACAGTGCTTTTTGGGTAGAGAGGCTTTTTGGAAGGAAGTCTTGATGATGCAGACCAAGCCCCGCTGAAGCATCAATCAGGCTTAAACCCAGACCCTGATGATGTCAGCCACATGGCCTAAACCCTGCATATACGCGATGTTTTGCGAGGGTTTCCCCACAGGCAAGCAAAACCGCAAGCCCGAGCTGGTGAGGCAGAGGTGCCGGATTTAGGCCACGCATCACGACCAAGTGACGAGGGTCGGCGGCGCCAGGGTGCAGCCCCTATAGCTAAAGCTAGCAGGCCAATTGCCTAGCGGCGACATGGTAATTCAGGAGGCGTAGCCGGATTTACACGCTGACGCGACACAGCCGGCCAGCGGGCACCCCTTCCCGTTCTTTCATTTCCTTTCCCTCTAAGTCCTGTTAGTTCTCGGGATGATTTGAACTTTAGTTCCTTTGCATGTCTTCCCTGACAGTTTCCTGGCATGTCCCTTCACTTCCTTCCACTTCACTGCCGTTTTAGCTCCCTTTCATTTCCTTGAAGACTCCTTTATTCGCATTCCTTTCCCTTTTCGTTCCCGCTGTCCGGTTCCCTTCGCCTTGCATGTTCCTGCATCTCGGTTTCTCTCCAGTGCCCTCTTCATTTTCGTGCAATTCCTTTGACACTTCCAGTCACTCCTGTTTCCTTGCATTTCCCCTTCAGCCCCTTGTTTCGCATCGCCAGCATGCATCGCATCATCCGCATCATCCGGGATGATGCTGGCAATGCTGGGGGTGTAGTCCAGTTTCAGGCACCCTTTAAAAATAATTACTCGTTTTTGGACGCTGCGGGGAGATGCTACAAAAATCCTCAAAAATAGCTTAAACGAATCCTCAAATCCTTCACCCCTTATAAGGGTGGGCCCAGCACAAAACGTATGCGCATGGTCGGAGCATGTTCTGCGCATGGTCGGCGGCATGGGGCGCACGGCCGTATACCGGAAGGCAAGCCCTCCGGGCTAGGCCACAACAACACAAACCACGCACACATGCGGCGCGCGCGCGCGCGCTCTCAGGCACGCCCACTCACACGCACACACGCGGCGGCGCGCAGGCTCAACCTCACAGCTCTTGCAAGGACGGCAAAGCAGGCAGCAGCGACAACAACAACAACAACAACAACAACAACAACAACAACAACAACAACAACAACAACAACAACAACAACAACAACAACAACAACAACAACAACAACAACAACAACAACAACAACAACAACAACATACACATACCTACATTTCCTACTTGCACACATACACACATCCATTTTCCAAGCATCTTCCCGCAGTTTTCCATCCATCTTCCACATTTCCCATCTATTTTCTATCGATTTCCCGTCATTTCGCCATGTCCCCGCACGCACGCAGGCACTCACGCACGCACACCCACCCACGCACGCACCCACACACAGGCACACACACACACACCAGACTCACGCACAACACACCCACCCACCCACCCACCCACGCACGCGCTCACGCACCCACGCACCCACCCCCCCACACACACACACACACACGCGCGCGCACGCACGCACTTGCACGTGACGCAAGCACCCCACACACACACACACCCACCCACCCACCCACCCACCCACCCACGCACGCACGAACGCACGCGCGCACGCACACACGCGGCGCGCGCGCGTGCGCTCACCCACGCACGCACGCATGCACGCGCGCATGCGCGCAAGCACGCACGCATGCGCGCACGCACGCACGCATGCGCGCACGCGCACACACACGTGCGCAGGCCCGCGCGCCTGCGTGCACACGCACGCACGCCTGGGCCAGTCGCGCGCACGCACGCACTCGCACGTCACGCAAGCACCCCACACACCCACCCACCCACCCACCCACCCACCCACCCACCCACGCACGCACGCACGCACGCACGCACGCACGCACGCACGCACGCACGCACGCACGCACGCACACACACACGCGGCGCGCGCGCGCGCGCTCACCCACGCACGCACGCATGCGCGCAAGCACGCACGCATGCGCGCACGCACGCACGCGCGCAGGCCCGCGCGCCTGCGTGCGCACGCACGCACGCCTGGGCCAGTTGCCACGGAAAACGCATGTCAAAACCAAACGTTTCCCTTGGTTTTTTCTGCAGTAAAAGCTCGCATTTTCACGTGTTTTTCGGGTGTTTCAAGGCTGCAGCAGGACGCCGTGTGTGAAGGCAGCTCCCAGCAACATCCCCAGCATCACCAGCATCACCCGCATCACCGGGGCAAGGCCGCAGACTTGCAAGCCCAAGGCTGCAGACCCAAAAACAAGCCCAAAAACGCACCCAGAAGCAGATGATGCAGGTGATGCTCATCACTTTCCTTTTCACGCATCCTCGGCATGCAAAGGGTCGGCGGCACCATGCGGCAGCCCCATAGAGCTTCGCTCTAGAGCCTTGCTCCAAAGGACCAAGGTGGTAATCTGACACAGCCGTTCGGCCAGTTGGCCGCGGCCGGATTTACGTTGCTGACGCACCACCGGCCGCGCCGGCAGCCTCAGTTTACTGCAATCTGTTCGAAGCACGGGGCAACTTGCGCGAGGCACGTTTGCGGAAGGAAGCAGGCCCATAAGCGTGTGGCAGAAAATCATCTACTAAGATGGCAGGTAGTGCACAGTAGTAACGCGCCTGAAAGTGTCGGTCGAACCAGGATGTCATGTTTTCAACGACTAATCAATCTGCATGCAGAATGCCCGCACCTCCAAAACATGCCAGTTGTAAGTACCTTTCCCATTGCCACGTCGCAACACACACACTGACATCAACTCAACACACACACACACTCACTCACTCACTCACTCGCTCACTCACTCGCTCACTCACTCACTCGCTCACGCACTCACTCACTCACGCACTCACTCACTCACTCACTCACTCACTCACTCACTCACTCACTCACTCACTCACTCACTCACTCACTCACTCACTCACTCACTCACTCACTCACTCACTCACTCACTCACTCACTCACTCACTCACTCACTCACTCACTCACTCACTCACTCACTCACTCACTCACTCACTCACTCACTCACTCACTCACTCACTCACTCACTCACTCACTCACTCACTCACTCACTCACTCACTCACTCACTCACACTCACTCACTCACTCACTCACTCACTCACTCACTCACTCACTCACTCACTCACTCACTCACTCACTCACTCACTCACTCACTCACTCACTCACTCACTCACTCACTCACTCACTCACTCACTCACTCACTCACTCACACACTCTTATTTCGAGACACTTCGCTGTAGGCAATGCAATCTCCAAAGCCGGTTTGGCGGGGGCCACTGAAGCCTCACCAATAAGTAGGTTTCCCTTATGTTTTTCACGCTTTCCGAGTCAAAAACACAGTGTTTTGCTCATGTCTTGAGCGAAAACCATGCCCAAAACCGAGCTTAGATGGGGATCAGTATGCCTCACTGTTAAGCAGGTTTCCACATTTTGCGCCTTTCCAGCCGTCAAAAACGTAGAAAAGCACAGTGTTTTCCAGTGTTTGCGCAAAACTGGGCCTAAGTTGGGGCCCATGCTGGGGGGGTGTACCCCCAACAGCCGAATTGTGTTTCTTGAGCCTGCCGGCCCACTATGGACTGATACATATGGGGGAAAGAAAGGGGGCGCACCCCTGTGGGGAGGGGTAAGGGGAGGGGTAAACCTCCCCAGCGGGTGGGAGGGATCTACACACAGACGCACCGCCGGCCGCGCCGGCAGCCTCAGTTTACTTCAATCTGTTCGAAGCACGGGGCAACGCCGCTGCGGGACAGCCCTGAGCGGCGACAGAACAGCGAGAGCCATGCCATTCGAAAAAGCGCGCCTGAAAGTGTCGGTCGAACCAGGATGTCATGTTTTCAACGACTAATCAATCTGCATGCAGAATGCCCGCGCCTCCAAAACATGCCAGTTGTAAGTACCTTTCCCATTGCCACGTCACAACACACACTGACATCAACTCAACACACACACACACTCACTCACTCGCTCGCTCGCTCGCTCACTCACTCACTCACTCACTCACTCACTCACTCACTCACTCACTCACTCACTCACTCACTCACTCTTATTTCGAGACACTTCGCTGTAGGCAATGCAATCTCCAAAGCCGGCCAGTGAAGCCTCACGAAAAAGCAGGCTTCCGCAAAAAAACTTATGTTTTTCACTCGCGAAAGTGTCAAAAACACAGTGTTTTGCTCATGTCTTGAGCGAAAACCATGCCCAAAACCGAGCTTAGATGGGGATCAGTGTGGCCTCACTGTTAAGCAGGTTTCCACATTTTGCGCCTTTTCAGCCGTCAAAAACGTAGAAAAGCACAGTGTTTTCCAGTGTTTGCGCAAAACTGAGCCCAAGTTGTGGCCCATGCTCGGGGGGGGCGGGGTGAGGCCCACTGCCCCAGGTGCCTATCCCCGAAGGGAACTGGTACCCTGTGGTAGTAGAGGTCGTTGTGTTGGTCCGTGGAAGCGGCCTGCTAAGGTTCTTTTGCTTCACGCGATCATGAATGATGCAATGATACACAAAAGGGGCCTTGAGCCAAATGTTGCGGGAGATCAATTGGTCTGAGAACCAAACACAAAACAGACACAAATTTCTTTTGATCTCCAGCACTAGGTATGAAATACTATTGGCTTCATGGCCTTTGGCCGTAGCCTTGATGTATGCCGTAGCCATGCTGTATGCCGTAGCCATGTGTATTAAAAATGCCGGATTCATCCTCTTTTCTGCTCGGATGAAATGTCTTGGCTTTCGAAATGGAAAACACTATGTACTGCTTCTTTTTGAGATACCTAGATGTATCAAAGGGTGATGTACAATGCTATGTACACGCGGGACGATTGTGAAACTATTGATCTCTCACTCATGGTAGAGTCTTGTAGACGGCGAGGATCAATCATCTGACTTGAGTTCGTGGCGCTGAACGTATGAATCTTCATGGTCAGTCGGATCGACGATACCATCGGCGGCTGCTGTCGGATTGACTGCCATAGTCTCCATAATCATTCCAGGTCGAATTGCTATAGTCCTTCCACTGCTTCTGATGTCCCCACTGCTTATTGTAGTCCTTGTACTCCTGCACGGTCCAGGCTTGTTTGCTGCGTTGCTTGATTGCAGATTTGCTGCGGATGTAAACCATGAGAGGACTATTCGGAGTCCTGCGAGCCATTCATGAACATGTCATTGTTCACGTGCTTAAAGCGCTCTGCGGATGAGACCTGGTAATCGAATATGGCCTTGGTTGGATGGTTCCGCATGAATTCCAGTTGTTCATCATCCATGCCGTTCATCTCGTCCTTCCGGAAAGCCTGCTGGATGTTCGTTCTGCCCCACCCAAATACGAAAGTCACCATCACATCTGGGAATGTTCGATCATATCCTGATCCACACCGGACAACGGATTTTAGGGCGCACGAAGTCTCCATTTTGCATACTCCATTCTGTCCACGAGTGGCAAATCTTTCGTTTCATTCCACAGGCTCTGATATGCTCTCATGAGGATGTTCACGAGACCGTTGGCCGGATTGAAGACGTGCTGGAGCTTGCTGTAGGTGTTCGCTGATTTGTTGGCGTCTCCGGTGATCGCATCACATCGGTACAAAGTCACGAGCGGCATGATTTCATTTTGAAGATCTTCCCTTGCTGCTCCATGGCTATTTGAAGGATGGATGTGGAAAACTCCAATGGTAGCGAATGGGAAATCTGCCCTCGTTATGTGGCGGTCGTCATACTCGTGGAGTGACTTGTTGGATGATTTCGGGATCATGCCACGAAACTCATCACTCTGCTCGATATGGAGAACGACGATCTCCTTGTCTCGGCCATGTCCTTAGACAATGGTGCGTGTTGGCAATCTCGGTCCAATGTACTTCTTGGATTCAGTAAACATGGATGGTCCTGTGGTTGCCAAGCAATCCGAGGTCGGAATTTCGTATTCGGGATCAGTGCAACTTCCTTCAGTCCCGAAGAAACATCTGAACATTCCGAATGTGGTTCCCCAATTCTGGCTCTTGGTGGAAATGTGTCTTGCCAGAAGTTCCACTCTTGCAGAAGGTCCGCCACGGACAAAGCATGCGATCGGTCTGGATGACCATTGCTTGATCACGATGCCCTTGTAACCGTATCGGATGAACGTCTTGATGAGCTCCCTGGACTTCTCATCATTAGGACTGAAGAATGCGTCTGCTTCATTCAGGCATAAGATGTGTGCGCTGTTCTGCATCATCATCTTTACGATCGGTCGATCCTTCATCGGCATGTTGTACACCTCCCTGTTGTCCAGCTTTGGATTCCTTGTGAGGTTTCCATGGTTCAGGGTAAGCATGTTGATCGCTATGGATGAGGTGAACTCATGCATATTGAGATAGTCCACAGGAGGACGGTCGGTCGGCTGCGTCAGCGATCCCAGGATATCGGCATAGGCTCGGATGTGATTTCCGGGTCATCATGTGACCTGAGCTTCTTCAATCCAAGCGGAAGCTTAATCGGATATCCGGATCCTGGTTGAGCTTTCTTGTGCTCGTCAATGGTGGGACATTCTCCTCGATGAGGGAAGTAGAATTCTTCTTCTCCGAGATTAACATCGGGATCGACATGTGCCAATGAGGCTCTTTCGCACTCTGTCAAGTTAGGATGAGCTCTTCTTGGATCTTTGTTGAACTTGTTCATGAAGCCGGAGAGGGTTGCCTTGGTCTCCGCGAACTCTTCCTCTGCGTCCTTTTTGTTCAAATCTGTGTCGAGATAGATTCCCTTGAGTCCTTGGATGAACTCATCTAGGTTCTCTGAATTGTGATATTCCACAGTGACTTTTGGTTTGACGGATCTTTCCCCGGAGGGTTCCATCGTCTCTTCTTCAGCTTCGTTCTGATCGGTGGAATGCCGTCTCTTCTTGGTCTCTGAGGAAGTATCTTTTTCCTTGCTGTGCTTGGTGGAATTCACATAATTGAAGAAGGCATCGGCAAATTCGCGGATCTTGGTGTCGTACATCTCGTAATCTTCATAACTGAGATGCTTCTTCATGACCCACTTGTTGCTCGCCATGAGGCTGCCATCAGGTTCAAATGCTGCAACAATGTTCCTTGCCTCGATGGTTTTGTCTGTCAACGCTGTTCGCTCTTCGGAGAGTCGGAGGCCATAGTCTTGGTCCTTGAGGAATGCAAGGATCAACAGTGCGTCTCTTCCTGCTGGCACATGGGTCAATGCGGCTTCTGACTCATCGTCGTCAAGGATGACGTCATCGATGCATGCCAGGTGGACGTGCGTTCTCCCCGAAGGGTTTGACTGGGATTTCCCAGATTTGAGCCCGTGCTCCATGATGCTGAAGAGCTGATTTCCATAGGTTGCATGGAACATGAATGTGATGGGCTTCTTCGCGAACGGCTTGATTTTCTCTCTTCTTCAATGGATGGTGGTGCCGGCCTTCGCATTCTGTGCTTGGGCTGAGCTGTGCCTTCATCTTCATGAGGCGCCTCGGATCTTGACGGATGCGGACTTGGCGGAATAGATTCCGTTGGTAGATCATAGTCCGGTTCGTCGTGCTGAGACTCTTTCTGCAGGATTGGATCTCGACTTGTCGTGTGTGTCCGCTGTTGCATCTCACGTAGAACTCCATCTCTGGATCGACATAGAATTCCTTGCCATCGGGCCTGAGTGCATTTTGTGCGGATCTTGTGGTAAGCTTGTCGATCCATGGATTCCTTGGAACAATTTCTCCCCGTGCCTTGCGCTCCTTACATGTCCCGTCCACGGATGGAAATACGAATGCAATTTCGAAACGTGATTTTCCATAGCTCGGGAACATAGCCATCAAGAGAAGGCCTGGCTTATTTCCAATGAAGTTCCTGGCATGTGTGATGCAGGTCAATGCGTCATAGAGCTCGACGGATCCATCAGGACCCATGTCCACTGGTCGTTTGCATTGCTGATGGATTCCATGCCTTGGATCATGTCGAAGACATCCGGAAAATGATCTGCTCATTCTCTCAATTCGCCAGCCTTGGATGGATCCATGCGGAAGTATTTGCAAACCTGTTCGACATTCTGGACGGTCTTCTCGAGATCAATGTTGCCGTTGTGGCATACCATCGGGATGATGTCGGTTCCGTAAACTTCGGATTGAGCATTGGTGTAGCAGCAGATGCTGTAGACCTTCTTGATGAAGTCCATGTATTGCTTCTCCGCATGATGTCCTTCACCTTGGAGTGTTGGCTGCCAGTAATCGTTGAATCTGGCCTTCAACCAGAATACCTTAACTCCATGTGGTCTCTCATGCTCAGGAACGAAGTGGAAATCCGGATTGACATCGAGGATGGTTGAGCGTTCCCTGTAGTACTCGTACACAAAATTCAGGAATTTTGAGTTTCCGAAAGGTCCGGGGTGTACGGATTCCTTCTGGACTGCTGATGTTTGTATCCGATCCATATGTTACAAACCACCGATCATTGGATGTGAGAACAGGTCGCATCACTGGTCGCCTTGGAAGTGCAGGTCGATCACCAAAATGATCGTGGGATTCCGTCTCTTCATCCAGGATGTTCTTTGGTGCTGGCTTGACCTTGGAGACAAGCCTCAATGCTGGTGGCGGTGACTTTGGAACAAGTTTCGGATGCGGCATCGCCTTTGACGTAGGCCTTCCTGCGGGAGGATGCCCTTCTTCATCTGAATCATCGTCGTCGGAATCTGGATCATAATCAACCTGCTCCATGTTGACATTCTCGGGTTGCTGAGAGGCGGATGGATTCTCATCGGCGACTTGCTCCATGGGGCAGTCTGATGTCTCATCTTCCTCATCACGAGCAGGGGATTCCTTCAACGGTGATGCCCGTCTCTTGATCATTGGCTTTGGCACAGGTGCCGCGGATCGTCCGAAGATCATATTGAGAATGGGCATGTCTTCGAAGTGATCGAGCATACAAGATTGCAAAGGTCGGATTGGTTGTAAACCGAAAGTGGCTGCGGATGCAGACACCTATTTCTTGAGATTCAAAATGGGTCAAGTGCAAACACGCGCATCACGGAATTGAGGAATTGAAAATATGCAAAACGGAAAAACTCATGCATCAGAATTCGTGGACATGCGGATCATGCCCAGGTTCCCCAATAAGCAAACATGGATTCTGCTATACCGACTCCTGCAAAGGCAATGATGTCGGGTCCGTGCTTCGTGTTGTGTGCTAGCCACTCAACCAAAAATGCCTTGTTCTGCAACATGGTACGGAAGGGTGGATGTGCATCTACATTCAAGAGATTGCCGGTGAGGACGGCCTTGATGAGCTCGTCTGCTTTAGCTGAATGCTTGGTCAGCGAATCTGCCAGACAATCTTCACTCCGTACATGTGCAAGGTCGTGCATCTGTCCACTGTTGCTTTCCTTTCTCAACATCTGGATCAAATGCATTGTTTCTTTCTGTTCCGGTTGACGTGTTGTGGATGCTGTGGTGACAAGATTGTTCGCATCAGTGCGGATGTGTACATCTGCAATTTCGCCCGTTATGTCTGACCAGAGGCCGCGAAGAAATAATGCTGAACCGTAACAACGCATTAGTCCGTGCAACTCTGCAACAGTAGTGGACATGGTTGTGGCGGTGATCTTGTGCGTCTCATAGTCGACCAGTGAGCCTCTCGAGTTCGATGAGCCCTGGCGAAGATCTCTTTGTTCTGCAAGAAAGATAACATGCGCACGTTGGGATGACTTATCCTCGTTGTTGCGATAGGATGCATCTGGATAGCCAACTATGCGTGTCTTGCCACGAAGGGGCCAGAATCTCATGCTAAGCGGGATGCTTTTGATGGTTCTGACTGTCTTATTAATGGCGCGAACGTCCTCAATGGTCGGTGATGATGCCTTGGATGCACACCTGGAGAATTGATAACCAATGTGGAACTGCGTTCGCGACTGTAACCAGTTGATCTGACCTAGGACACTTCTGTATGCAGTATGCATTTGTGGAGTAAGAGGAGTGTCGTCCTTCAGGTGTTTGTCAAAAGTGATCTCCTGCAGTTCGTCGATGGCAACATTCTGATGAACATTGATGTACCAACCGTGCTTGTCATCTTGCTTCCATTGGATGCGCTGTCCTACGAAGAGGCAATCATTTTTGTCCTCGGAACCAACCTGAAAATCTTTCCGAAGTCGTCCCATGATTTCCTTCTCGAACACGTCATCCCCCGTCATAAGAAGATCATCTACATGAAGAGACAGTGCTCCATGAACTTGTCGATTCTTGGCATTGTTACCAGAAACAGGATCCATGAGGTAATCAACTGCTCCTTCGAGATCGAAAGTTGTGGATGACTTCTTTTCACTCACCAATGCGGGCTTCGGAAGCTGCTTGCCGTAGTACACGTATGTACAACGGTCTGCCCGGGTTGGCACCAGTCCGTAGGAACGAAGTGCCGAGTCAAGGATGTTCCACCATCTGCGGGGTGCGTCATTCAGCCCGTAGGCAGGCTTCTTCATGCGCGCTCCAAGGTGAGGTGGATATCCCATTTCAGGAGCGCTCCAATGTGCGGTGGATATCCCATTTCAGGAGGTATCTGACAAATGATGTCACGAGACTGATCGTATGCTTTGCCTTGGAGAAATGCTGTCTTCAAATCCATGTGGAATATATTCCAGCCTTTATTTGAGGCTGCTTGGATTGCAAGGCGGAAACCACTCCTGGATGCAGGACTGTCTGTCTGCTGATCATTCTTCTGCTTGTCTTGGAAGCCTCGGAGGACCCAGCGAGCCTTGGTCTTCAGGAAGTTACCATCCTTGTCTCGCTTCAGGGTTAGAACCCAGCGACCGGTGGCCCAGTTCCTGGCCTGAATCTTGCGTGTGTTGACTAAGTCGAACACTTCATTGTCAAGCCATGATTTGCACTCAAGCTGCTTGGCTTCTAGGAATTGCTTCTGATAAGCTCTTATTTCCGTGGCTGTAGCTTCCTTCCGCTTCTTGCCAATGAGTGCGGATGTGGATGAAGCCTTCAAGGATTCTTGCTTGGATGAATACAGAACTAAGAGTGCACGGCCATCGTCGGTCATGTTCTTGCATAACTGGTCAACATGATTCTGATCTGTGTATTTCTGATGGTAGAATCCGCATCGGGGCGATGGGCTGAAAGCCCCTTTCACACGTCCAAGAAGGACAGGGTTGCCTTCAATATCTCTCGGAACCGTAACGGATCCGGTGTTCGCACAGATCTTCTGTTCGGCTGTCAGGAGTGACCAATGCGCTTCATCTAGAACGAGATCAGCTTGGTGATCATCGTAGGATCTGGTCCTCTGAGAGTCTTCTGAATCTCCATCTTCCTGGTCAGTGTATCTCATGGTTCTTTCTGAACTTCCAGTGCCGGATGAGGTTGGAACATGAGGAATCAGCTCTTCCTCACTTTCATATTGGACCGGCAAATTCGCTGGATTGTTCGGATTCTAATTGGATGAAGATGCAGGATCATGTCTGGGAGAATGCCCAGGTGACTCATCATTGTCATCTGGCTTCTTCTTCTTCTTCCCAGTCTTCTGCTTCTTCGATGGACTGCCGGTTGTTTCTTCTTGCGCAAGTGTTGGCAGTTCAAGATCTTCATCTTCTGCTTCGGGATTTGTAAGAATCGCAGGTGGTGAAGGTACCACGACAGTCGGAAGAATTGGCCGAGATGATTGCGACTGTGACGGCAAAGAGACATCACCCCCCAGTCGATTGAGTCCACTTGAGGGTGAAATGGACTGTTTTTGCCGTTTAAGCGCTGCATCTCCTCCGCCAGGCTTGTCGTGTGGCGGTAGTGGAGGATCCACTGGACTGTCTGGTGACACACTGCGTGGTGCTGGCGGCATGGGATGATCAGGCTGATGTGGAGGATCCGGAGGAGGATCTGACATGTTCTCGTCCGGTGGCGTTGGAGGTCTTGGATCAGGCATGGGATGGTCCGGTTGATCAGGTGGCTGCTGCGTGTCAGGTTGTTGAGGTGCATCCTTTGGATCCAATGGATCCGTCTCGATGGGCGTCGGCCTGATGGCTGGCGCATCGGTGAACGACTGATGAACGGATGAAAACATCACAGCATGCCAAGTCTTCGGATCATACTTCTCCCAATTGCATTTTGATGCAGGCAAGACCCAAATTCTATTCAGCTGATCAGGCTGCCAGAAGGATATGATTGCATCGTCCGGAGGTGACGTAATAGGCATATTGATGCCAATGGTGTGGACGTATGCGGTGCATGCATCATACTGAGTGGATGAGATGCACAATTGTCTCAACTTCTTACAGCCATTCCACATGTTCTGACATCGCCAGTCATTAGGATCTTGCTTGAAGATATCGATTTCAGTCCCAGGTGGGTACTGCTTCATCGTCTTCTGGAACTTTCTGAACTAGCGGATCCTGGATGACTAATGGTTGAACGTCCTTGTTGAACGGCAGGTCTTGGATTCTGACTGCAAGACTGCTGCTGGTCATGTTGAACTCCTTGTCAATGGCTTCCATCCCCTTTCTCAGGATATCAACCTGCTTGATGGTGAATGGTTCAAAAAGGTCCTCCAAGAGGTACACCTCATTGTCAAGCGGTTTCACCTGCAAGTGTCGTAGGAGGATGTGCGCGAGATCCTGACAGAACTGGTAAGGATACACCTGTGCCAGTTTGGTCCTGCTTCCGAAGGTACCAGCCTTTCCCTGTAAAGGTCATGCTTGACTGAGCTGGAAAAATTTTTACACCTTCTGAAGATCGGTCTCATAACCTCGGGAGGTAAACAGTGCATCAAGCTCGTGGGCTTGAGACTTCTGAGCCCGGATTCAGGATCTTTCAGTCCGTATGCACAGAAATGGAAATCTCTCCAGGTCACGGATGGATCTGAAAACAATTGTTGCATGCATTTCAGATATCCTGGATGTCTGAGGATTTTCTATGATGAAGTATCTTCTGTGCTTCAACTGATATCGCGCAATGGATGCCACAAATTCAACCAGTCCACAGACCGGTGCCACAAGGATGACATCAGGTGCTTGTTCTCTGATGATCTCCATGACCATGTGTCGTCCCTTGGATGTCATTACATCGAATCCTGTGCGGATGTCTACGGGAGTCCCAACCTTCAGACCTGATAGCGCACAGCATTGACTGAATCTGGCACTTCCTGCAAAGATCTCGAGAACGTGGATCTTTCCCTTACGTACACAATTCCAATGTGCTTGTTCAGGAATGGATGTGAGGTCCTCGACGAACATGTTCTCTGCTGGATGAGGTGCTGCAGGTTTTGGAGTTGTTTTTCCCGCGATACGTACTGGCACTGAGGATCTTGGCTTAGGAGCTGGTGCGGATGATTCCTTTTTCTTGGTATCTGCAGAGGAGCGAGCCTGGTTGCTCCTTCTGCAAGGATCTTCTGGTAATAGAAGATCAGTTCCGGGTTTCCCCGGAGGGATGGTCTCCTCCTTCCTGAGCTTCGTCATGTTAACCTTGATGAGTCGAGTCCCAAGATCAAGTCCTACCATCGCTCCTTCAATGGAAATGACCTTTCCTTTTAGCCATATTCCTCCCTTGCTTCCATCGGAACGGATCTTGGACTTGTCTTCCTGCAAGTAGAATACCTTGTCCTTCACCTGAAGAGGCTTTGAACTCATTCGGAGATTTTGAGCAAGGTCTCGTCGGATGTCTTCGGATTGACGTGCTTCTTGGAAAGCTTGCTTTGGCAGCTGCTTGATCTGGATGGCTGTCAGCTCTTCTTCATTCCTGTCAATCGTCAACTGAGTTGGTGTTGCGACATCGAGTTGGATGAGATCTGCTGGTCGTCTTCCGAATGCGAGCTCCAATGGTGTTACACCCCCGTAGGTGACGGTCTGATTCCTGACAGTTGCAGCGGCCTTCACTAGCTGCCTGTATGTCACTTTCTTCAGTGTTGCAGGTGCTGTACCTGCCTTGACGGAACTTAGCATGATCTTGAGTTGTGCCTTCAGGAGTCGAACTGCTGCTTCAGCTCGATTTGGCCATGGTGTATTCGGTCCCAAGGATATCGGTGTGATGTCGAGGGACTGATAGAAATGTTCCCATGTATCTGTCATGAAGGCTTGATCTGCGACAACTGATTTGGGCTGCAAGTGGTACTGGTCAAAATAGTTCCTGAGGACAGTGATGTTCTCGGCTTCTTGCGTAGTTGTCACTGCCTCTGCAGTGAGCAATGTTGTTGCTCCATCCAGGATGACAAAAACAATGATGTGTTCTCCTGTTCCAAGAGGAACTTGACAGTGATCAATGAATGTCATGTCACCAAAGGTGTCCGCTCGAAGTCCACTTGTTTTGCTTCGTGATGGTGCATGTTTTGCCGCTTGGCAAACTTCACACTCACTTCGGATCTTGTCAAATAGATCGAATGTTGATTTCGGCAAATGAAGTGCGCGGGTTCTAAATCGAAATTGATCTGTTGTCATGTGATGATGCTGCAGGTGGAGTTTCTTCAACTCTTCGGGATTTGACAATCGCTTGTGGATTCTGCCTAGGGCAAGCGGAAGCGATGTTGGTTCTTCTGAGGATGGTGTGAAAGGATCTGGCTCAATAGTCGACCGGCCCCTCTTGTCGATGATCCTGTCTGCTGCCGATCCTGAACCTGCTTCTTCGTCCTTAAGCGAATTGTCCGCGAAGGTGAAAATGGTCTTACCTGTCCACAGGTTAATCATCGGTTTATTTGCCTGGGATGTAAGTCTCCAATTGTCTTCTAGAATGTCTGGATCTCCACCTGCGGATGCATCAATGATTTCCGTAGTACGTTCTTGGCTAATGTGATCAGGATTGATTGGACATTCCTTGGCTCCATTTGGTGTGAACAGCGCCTTTCGGGGCGTGATGTGCACACGGATGAGCTGCTTGTTCTTCTTGTCAAGGATCCAATGGTCCTGCTTTTGAGACCCAATGATCTTAGGAGTTGCTAGGTCCTCCTTTGTCTCGGATGATTTTGCTGCACAAACAGTTTCGCTCTTGGTGAGATCCCCGGAGGGAAACTTGATGCTGTTATCATCGTCATAGACATAGTTGATGAGGCCCTTGTGAGCAATTTCTCCATGCGCCTTCACTCTTGCAACTCCAGCGAGATCGACGAGTGCATGTCCTGTACCGGATACTGGAACTGCTTGACGGTTCATGCCAAAGGCCTTGCATGTGATCTTGTCACATTGAGGTGTGTGCTCGATGGTCATGTAGAGGTTCCGCATCTGGCTGATGCTGAGAAGGATCGGTACAGTTCCTTGTTCAAGGACGTCGATGTTGGTACTGCATGGAGGAGTTGTGTGATATCAAAGATGCAGGGTCCAATTTACCCTGGCGGTCTCTCCGTTTGCAAAAGTGAACTTGGTCTCGGCCGGGATGTACTCATAGGAGATGATGTCCTTCATTGGTTCGATGGCCTGAGTAAGACGCTGGATTGCATGCCAGCTGCCCATAGATCTGGTACATCCATTGTCCAGAATCGCATAGGTCGGGTTGTGCTGAGGGTTGATGACAGGCGCCATCAGCTTTGTTGCCAAAAGGCTGTGATTTGTTGCGACGGACAGATTGTGTTCTGAAACTGTATCTGATTTGATCAGCTTCTCGTGGATGGCCTTTTTCCCAGGATGCTCATATGCATCATGGAATGCCATTAACGCTTGTCCTGTGCTGGATGTCTCATGAGATGAGTACCAGCCATGTTCGTTCCATGTCCATGATTGATCCCAGTCTTGGTCTGTCCAACCGGCATAGGTAGGCTCTATGGATGGTGCAGTCTGCTGGATGGCGGGCTGCTCCTCCATCTTCTCTGCGGTGGCTGCGAACGTCTTGGATTTTCCTTTCTCCTGTCCACTCTTTCCTTGCCACTCTCATAGGATGGATAACCTTTGTTTCCATCATAGGGATATTGGAATTTTGATTTTCCTTTCTTTCCCTTCTTTCCTTTGCCTTTTCCCAAATATGCCTGGTCGTAGGGATCATAGTTTTCGTTGGCCATATTGGCCTTTCCGCCAGAACCGCTTTTGCTGAAGGGTTTAAAGCCACCTCGTTGGTGACTGCCCTTTTTGTTTCCCGATTTTCCTTTTCCTTTTCTCTTCTTGAACTTGAAGTTCCGCCCCGACACCTTTCTTGCTATGAACGCATCGTTCTCCTCGAGGACCCAGAACGTCTCTTCATCGTTGTTTGACATGAATCCTTCAAGTCCTTCTTCATCCTCAACCCAGAAGCCTTCTTCTCCTTCGTATTCACCTTGTTCGATGATGAAGAATGTGTTGCTTCGGTTGCCTCCTTGAGGTCGGATGGATGGATCTTGGATCGATGTTCTCGTCGTGATGAAGAGTTCATGGTAGTGCGTCTTCAGCATCTCAGAGGAGTAGTTTTCTAGTGAGATGTTTCTCAATGACATTGCACTTGTCAGTCTTTCTCGTTGCTGATCTGACAGCTCACTTTGAAAAATGAAAAACTGTGCAATGAGATTATTTTCGAAGGGAAATGCGTCCCGCTGTCTGTCCTGCATTCCTTGGATATACTGTCTGAGGACTGTCGGATCATCCTCATTGAGCAGGGCTGGAGGCGGTGCTCGAACACCGGCTGCTTGCTGATGTCGAGCAATTGTTCTTGCATTTGCGTCCTGTACGGACTGTCGAAATGATGGGGACTGTGCCGTGAAAACGGGCATCATTCAATCTCATAAGAAGGATTTTGAATTTTGAGGTAATAATGAGGAACTCTTGGTTCTGCCTTCTACGGTTGAAGAAACTGGAGCCTGTACAGATACACGTTGGTCGCACCTGTCAAAAAGTACTTCTTCAGCGTGTTCTTGAAATAGTTGACTCCTTCATCAGGATCTTGCAAAAGGTCGTTTTGGAGGACCGCCTTGTACATATATGCATCTCCGGTCAATCTGCTTTTGAGCAGAGGTCCTCTCTTGGGTGCTTCCACCGTCGTGATGGTCACCCAGTCGTCCACGAGTTCTTCATGCCTGAACCAGCTGACTTTTCCGTAGCCTGGATTTTTGGCCATACTTGAATAGGCTTCCATGAAGCCTTCTCCATCGGATGACATCTTCCCTTGGATCTCTGCGGAAAACCCGCTCCGCTACCACAGGTGCCTATCCCCGAAGGGAACTGGTACCCTGTGGTAGTAGAGGTCGTTGTGTTGGTTCCTGGATCTATTCCGGAGAGAATCAAATATGCCAATGTGGATGATTGATTGGTGGATGGATTGTCCCTGGTGAATGATTGTCTTGTGGATAATCCTGGAAGCGGCCTGCTAAGGTTCTTTTGCTTCACGCGATCATGAATGATGCAATGATACACAAAAGGGGCCTTGAGCCAAATGTTGCGATTGGTCTGAGAACCAAACACAGGGGTACCCCTAAGAGCCGAATTGTGTTTCTTGAGCCTGCCGGCCCACTATGGGCTGATACATATGGGGGAAAGAAAGTCGGCGGCACAGGGGGCCACCCCTGTGGGGAGGGGTAAGGGGCTTTGCCCCCTTCGGGGGGCGCGGCCGGATCAGCCTCAGTTTACTGCAATCTGTTCAAAGCACGGGGCAACTTGCGCGAGGCACGTTTGCGGAAGGAAGCAGGCCCATAAGCGTGTGGCAAAAAACATCTACTAAGATGGCAGGTAGTGCACAGTAGTAACGCGCCTGAAAGTGTCGGTCGAACCAGGATGTCATGTTTTCAACAAGTCATGGAGTCTGCCCGCGCCTCCAAAACATGCCAGTTGTAAGTACCTTTCCCATTGCAACGTCACAACACACACTGACATCAACTCAGCACGCAAACACACACACACACACTCACTCACTCACTCACTCACTCACTCACTCACTCACTCAGTCACTCACTCACTCACTCACTCACTCACTCACTCACTCACTCACCCACTCATTCACTCGTATTTCGACACACTTCGCTGTAGGCAATGCAATCTCCAAAGCCGGGTTTGGCGGGCCAGTGAAGCCTCACCAATAAGCAGGTTTCCGAAAAAAACTTATGTTTTCCACGCTTTCCGAGGCCTTGCGCCCACGCGAAAGTCTTGAGCGAAAACCATGCCCAAAACCGAGCTTAGATGGGGATCAGTATGGCCTCACTGTTAAGCAGGTTTCCACATTTTGCGCCTTTCCAGCCGTCAAAAACGTAGAACAGCACAGTGTTTTCCAGTGTTTGCGCAAAACTGGGCCCAAGTTGGGGCCCATGCTCGGGGCGGGGGGGCGTACCCCCAAGAGTTTCTTGAGCCTGGGCCCCTGATACATATGGGGGAAAGAAAGTCGGCGGCACAGGGGGGCACCCCTGTGGGGAGGGGTAAGGGGAGGGTAAACCCCTCCCCAGCGGGTGGGAGGGATGTACACACAGCCTCTTCGCCCCCTTCGGGGGGCGTGGCCGGATTTACGTTGCTGACGCACCACTGGCCGCGCCGGCCGCCTCAGTTTACTGCAATCTGTTCGAAGCACGCGAGGCACGCAGGCCCATAAGCGTGTGGCAAAAAAAACATCTACTAAGATCGCAGGTAGTGCCAGTAGTAACGCGCCTGAAAGTGTCGGTCGAACCAGGACGTCATGTTTTCAACGACTAATCAATCTGCATGCAGAATACCTTTCCCATTGCAACGTCGCAACACACACTGACATCAACTCAACACACTCACTCACTCACTCACTCACTCACTCACTCACTCACTCACTCACTCACTCACTCACTCACTCACCCACCCACCCACCCACTCATTCACTCTTATTTCGAGACACTTCGCTGTAGGCAATGCAATCTCCAAAGCCGGGTTTGGCGGGGGCCAGTGATCACCAATAAGCAGGTTTCCGCAAAAAACTTATGTTTTCCACGCTTTCCGAGGCCTTGCGCCCACGCGAAAGTGTCAAAAACACAGTGTTTTGCTCGCGAAAACCATGCCCAAAACCGAGCTTAGATGGGGATCAGTATGGCCTCACTGTTAAGCAGGTTTCCACATTTTGCGCCTTTCCAGCCGTCAAAAACGTAGAACAGCACAGTGTTTTCCAGTGTTTGCGCAAAACTGGGCCGAAGTTGGGGCCCATGCTCGGGGGGGGGAGCCGAATTGTTTCTTGAACCTGCCGGCCCACTATGGGCTGATACATACGGGGGAAAGAAAGTCGGCGGCACAGGGGGGCAACTTTGTGGGGAGGGGTCAGGGGTAAACCCCTCCCCAGCGGCCTCTTCGCCCCCTTCGGGGGGCGCGGCCGGTTACACGCTACGCGACAGAGCCGGCCACCGGGCGCCTTGCCCTTCCCGTTCGCTCATTTACTGTTCCTTTACTTCCAGATAGTTCCGGGATTTGAACTTCGCTTCCTTTGCCTGTCCGATAGTTTCCTGACATGTCCCTTCACTTCCTTCATTTCCTTGAACGCCCCGTCATTCGCATTCCTTTCCCTTAGGTCTTTGCAGTTCCCCTGACTTCAACCTTGCGTCCCATTTCACGTCAGTTTCCTTCACATCCCTTCATTTCTCATGAGTTGCTCTTCGTTTCCCACAATTTCCAACAATTTCTTTTTGTTTCCCTTTCCTCCGGCTCCCCTTCACATTCTGCCCTTGCATTTTCCTGCATCTTTGTTTCTCTCCAGTGCCCTCGTCATTTTCGTGCAATTCTCCAGCTCCCTTCACATTCTGCCCTTGGATTTTCCTGCATCTTGGTTTCTCTGCAGCGCCCTCTTCATTTTCGTGTCAGTTCTTTGACTTTCGTTCACTTCCAGCACTCCTGTTTCCCTACATTTCCCCTTCGTTGTCTGCAATTCTCAGCCCCTCGTTTTACATCGCCAGCATGCATAGCATCATCCGCATCATCCGGGATGATGCTGGCAGTGCTGGGGGTGTTGTCCAGTATTAGGAACCCCGCCAAAACGCTCTTTTTTGAACGCCGCGGGGGGATGCTACAAAAATCGCCTAAACCAATCCGCAAATCCTTCGCCCCTTATAAGGGCGGGCCCAGCGCAAAACGTATGCGCATGGTCTGCTCATGGTCGTCGGCGTGGGGCGCCTTATACCTGAAGGTAAGCCCTGCGGGCTTGGCCTGCGATTGAAGGGTAAAAGCGTCAGTTTTCCACGTGCTGTCATGATTTTCGCAACCGCGCGGCCTGGAACCCACACAAAACCAGCAAAAACACTCGGGTTTTCTATTGGTTCGCCAAAAACGCTGCCAGAAATGTGGTTCGGCCGGGGAGAGGTGAGCCCTGCCTGCTAAGCAGGTTTCCACATTGTCCACGTTTGCGCCCGGCCTTGAATCCATACAAAACTATCGAAAACACAGTGTTTTTTCTGCGGTTCACCGAAAAGCCGACCAAAAATCGAGTTCGGCCGGGACCGTTGAAGCCTGCCTGCTAAGCAGGTTTCCATATTTTCCACGTTTGCGCCCGCCAAAAACCTTCAAAAACACTGTGTTTTTGCACGTTCTCGGCAAAATTGGCCCGACTCAGGGGACAACATCCCCAGCATCCCCCGCATCACCGGCCTTATCCGCATCAATGTCCGCCATGGATGCGGACGATGCAGGTGATATGCTCAACAAGTCGTCAAAAATCGCCTGAACAAATTCACAAATCCTTCGCCCCTTAGCAGTGAGTGCAGCCTCCGTTCGACACGGAGTGAACGTGGAGTGAACCTAGAGTGGGGCTAGAGTGAACCTAGAGTGGGTCGGCGGCAGGGGGCGCGAGCCTTTTTACCTTCAGTTAGAGGGAACCGAAGGCCTCCGGAGAAACCACGGGCTCGGGGCGCCCCGATTTAAGGGCTGGGCGCCCCGAAAAATCCGAAAAGCATCAGTTTTCCACGTGCTGTCATGATTTTCGCAACCGCGCGGCCTGGACAAACACTCGGTTTTTCTACTGGCTCGCCAACAACGCTGCCAGAAATTGGGTTCGGCCGGGGAGAGGTGAGCCCTGCCTGCTAAGCAGGTTTCCACATTGTCCACGTTTGCGCCCGGCCTTGAATCCATACAAAACTATCGAAAACACAGTGTTTTTTCTGCGGTTCACCGAAAAGCCGACCAAAAATCGAGTTCGGCCGGGACCGTTGAAGCCTGCCTGCTAAGCAGGTTTCCATATTTTCCACGTTTGCGCCCGCCAAAAACCTTCAAAAACACTGTGTTTTTGCACGTTCTCGGCAAAATTGGCCCGACTCAAGGGACAACATCCCCAGCATCCCCCGCATCACCGGCCTTATCCGCATCAATGTCCGCCATGGATGCGGACGATGCAGGTGATATGCTCAACAAGTCGTCAAAAATCGCCTGAACAAATTCACAAATCCTTCGCCCCTTAGCAGTGAATGCAGCCTCCGTTCGACACGGAGTGAACGTGGAGTGAACCTAGAGTGGGGCTAGAGTGAACCTAGAGTGGGTCGGCGGCAGGAAAAGCATCAGTTTTCCACGTGCTGTCATGATTTTCGCAACCGCGCGGCCTGGAAAAACACTCGGTTTTTCTACTGGCTCGCCAAAAACGCTGCCAGAAATTGGGCTCGGCCGGGGAGAGGTGAGCCCTGCCTGCTAAGCAGGTTTCCACATTGTCCACGTTTGCGCCCGGCCTTGAATCCATACAAAACTATCGAAAACACAGTGTTTTTTCTGCGGTTCACCGAAAAGCCGACCAAAAATCGAGTTCGGCCGGGACCGTTGAAGCCTGCCTGCGAAGCAGGTTTCCATATTTTCCACGTTTGCACCCGCCAAAAGCCTTCAAAAACACTGTGTTTTTGCACGCCCGACTCAGGTGACAACATCCCCAGCATCCCCCGCATCGCCATGGATGCGGACGATGCAGGTGATATGCTCAACAAGTCGTCAAAAATCGCCTGAACAAATTCACAAATCCTTCGCCCCTTAGCAGTGAATGCAGCCTCCGTTCGACACGGAGTGAACGTGGAGTGAGCCTAGAGTGGGGCTAGAGTGAACCTAGAGTGGGTCGGCGGCAGGGGGCGCGAGCCTTATAACCTTCGGTTAGAGGGAACCGAAGGCCTCCGCAAAAACCACAGGCTCGGGGCGCCCTTACGCCTGACAGCCGGGCGCCCCGAAAAGCATGAGTGTTCCACGTGCTGTCATGATTTTCGCAACCGCGCGGCCTGGAACCCATACAAAACCAGCCAAAACCCTCGGTTTTTCTACTGGTTCGCCAAAAACGCTGCCAGAAATCGGGTTCGGCCGGGGAGAGGTGAGCCCTGCCTGCTAAGCAGGTTTCCACATTTTCCACGTTTTCGCCCGGCCTTGAATCCATACAAAACTATCGAAAACACAGTGTTTTTTCTGCGGTCCACCGAAAAGCCGACCAAAAATCGAGTTCGGCCGGGACCGTTGAAGCCTGCCTGCTAAGCAGGTTTCCATATTTTCCACGTTTGCGCCCGCCAAAAACCTTCAAAAACACTGTGTTTTTGCACGTTCTCGGCAAAATTGGCCCGAATCAGGGGACAACATCCCCAGCATCCCCCGCATCGCCGGCCTTATCCGCATCAATGTCCGCCATGGATGCGGACGATGCAGGTGATATGCTCAACAAGTCGTCAAAAATCGCCTGAACAAATTCACAAATCCTTCGCCCCTTAGCAGTGAATGCAGCCTCCGTTCGACACGGAGTGAACGTGGAGTGAACCTAGAGTGGGGCTAGAGTGAACCTAGAGTGGGTCGGCGGCAGGGGGCGCGAGCCTTATAACCTTCGGTTAGAGGGAGCCGAAGGGGAAACCACGGGCTCGGGGCGCCCGGATTTAAGGGCTTATGCCTGACAGCCGGGCACCCCGAAAAGCGTCAGTGTTCCACGTGCTACCGCGCGACCTGGAACCCATACAAAACCAGACAAACCAGCAAAAACACTCGGTTTTTCTACTGGTTCGCCAAAACGCTGCCAGAAATCGGGTTCGGCCGGGAACCGAAGGCCCCCGGAGAAACCACGGGCTCGGGTTTTAAGGGCTTATGCCTGACAGCCGGGCGCCCCGAAAAGCGGGGAGAGGTGAGTCCTGCCTGCTAAGCAGGTTTCCACATTGTCCACGTTTGCGCCCGGCCTTGAATCCATACAAAACTATCGAAAACACAGTGTTTTTTCTGCGGTTCACCGAAAAGCCGACCAAAAATCGAGTTCGGCCGGGACCGTTGAAGCCTGC
>CAUJNA010000712.1:0-47935 GCA_963377175.1 Effrenium voratum | reverse complement strand
ATATCTCTCGGAACCGTAAACGATCCGGTGTTCGCACAGATCTTCTGTTCGGCTGTCATGAGTGACCAATGAGCTTCATCTAGAACGAGATCAGCTTGGTGATCATCGTAGGATCTGGTCCTCTGAGAGTCTTCTGAATCTCCATCTTCCTGGTCAGCGTATCTCATGGTTCTTTCTGAACTTCCAGTGCCGGATGAGGTTGGAACATGAGGAATCAGTTCTTCCTCACTTTCATATTGGACCGGCAAATTCGCTGGATTGTTCGGATTATAATTGGATGAAGATGCAGGATCATGTCTGGGAGAATGCCCAGGTGACTCATCATTGTCATCTGGCTTCTTCTTCTTCTTCTTCCCAGTCTTCTGCTTCTTTGATGGACTGCCGGTTGTTTCTGCTTGCGCAAGTGTTGGCAGTTCAAGATCTTCATCTTCTGCTTCGGGATTTGTAAGAATCGCAGGTGGTGAAGGTACCACGACAGTCGGAAGAATTGGCTGAGATGATTGCGACTGTGACGGCAAAGAGACATCACCCCCCAGTCGATTGAGTCCACTTGAGGATGAAATGGGCTGTTTTTGCCGTTTAAGCGCTGCATCTCCGCATCTCCTCCGCCAGGCTTGTCGTGTGGCGGTAGTGGAGGATCCACTGGACTGTCTGGCGACACACTGCGTGGTGCTGGCGGCATGGGATGATCAGGCTGATGTGGAGGATCCGGAGGAGGATCTGACATGTTCTCGTCCGGTGGCGTTGGAGGTCTTGGATCAGGCATGGGATGGTCCGGTTGATCAGGTGGCTGCTGCGTGTCAGGTTGTTGAGGTGCATCCTTTGGATCCAATGGATCCGTCTCGATGGGCGTCGGCCTGATGGCTGGCGCATCGGTGAACGACTGATGAACGGATGAAAACATCACAGCATGCCAAGTCTTCGGATCATACTTCTCCCAATTGCATTTTGATGCAGGCAAGACCCAAATTCTATTCAGCTGATCAGGCTGCCAGAAGGATATGATTGCATCGTCCGGAGGTGACGTAATAGGCATATTGATGCCAATGGTGTGGACGTATGCGGTGCATGCATCATACTGAGTGGATGAGATGCACAATTGTCTCAACTTCTTACAGCCATTCCACATGTTCTGACATCGCCAGTCATTAGGATCTTGCTTGAAAATAGCGATTTCAGTCCCAGGTGGGTACTGCTTCATCGTCTTCTGGAACTTTTGAACTAGCGGATCCTGGATGACTAATGGTTGAACGTCCTTGTTGAACGGCAGGTCTTGGATTCCGACTGCAAGACTGCTGCTGGTCATGTTGAACTCCTTGTCAATGGCTTCCATCCCCTTTCTCAGGATATCAACCTGCTTGATGGTGAATGGTTCAAAAAGGTCCTCCAAGAGGTACACCTCATTGTCAAGCGGTTTCACCTGCAAGTGTCGTAGGAGGATGTGCGCGAGATCCTGACAGAACTGGTAAGGATACACCTGTGCCAGTTTGGTCCTGCTTCCGAAGGTACCAGCGTTTCCCTCTAGGGGTTGGTGTTCATGCTTGACTGAGCTGGAAAAATTTTTACACCTTCTGAAGATCGGTCTCATAACCTCGGGAGGTAAACAGTGCATCAAGCTCGTGGGCTTGAGACTTCTGAGCCCGGATTCAGGATCTTTCAGTCCGTATGCACAGAAATGGAAATCTCTCCAGGTCACGGATGGATCTGAAAACAATTGTTGCATGCATTTCAGATATCCTGGATGTCTGAGGATTTTCTATGATGAAGTATCTTCTGTGCTTCAACTGATATCGCGCAATGGATGCCACAAATTCAACCAGTCCACAGACCGGTGCCACAAGGATGACATCAGGTGCTTGTTCTCTGATGATCTCCATGACCATGTGTCGTCCCTTGGATGTCATTACATCGAATCCTGTGCGGATGTCTACGGGAGTCCCAACCTTCAGACCTGATAGCGCACAGCATTGACTGAATCTGGCACTTCCTGCAAAGATCTCGAGAACGTGGATCTTTCCCTTACGTACACAATTCCAATGTGCTTGTTCAGGAATGGATGTGAGGTCCTCGACGAACATGTTCTCTGCTGGATGAGGTGCTGCAGGTTTTGGAGTTGTTTTTCCCGCGATACGTACTGGCACTGAGGATCTTGGCTTAGGAGCTGGTGCGGATGATTCCTTTTTCTTGGTATCTGCAGAGGAGCGAGCCTGGTTGCTCCTTCTGCAAGGATCTTCTGGTAATAGAAGATCAGTTCCGGGTTTCCCCGGAGGGATGGTCTCCTCCTTCCTGAGCTTCGTCATGTTAACCTTGATGAGTCGAGTCCCAAGATCAAGTCCTACCATCGCTCCTTCAATGGAAATGACCTTTCCTTTTAGCCATATTCCTCCCTTGCTTCCATCGGAACGGATCTTGGACTTGTCTTCCTGCAAGTAGAATACCTTGTCCTTCACCTGAAGAGGCTTTGAACTCATTCGGAGATTTTGAGCAAGGTCTCGTCGGATGTCTTCGGATTGACGTGCTTCTTGGAAAGCTTGCTTTGGCAGCTGCTTGATCTGGATGGCTGTCAGCTCTTCTTCATTCCTGTCAATCGTCAACTGAGTTGGTGTTGCGACATCGAGTTGGATGAGATCTGCTGGTCGTCTTCCGAATGCGAGCTCCAATGGTGTTACACCCCCGTAGGTGACGGTCTGATTCCTGACAGTTGCAGCGGCCTTCACTAGCTGCCTGTATGTCACTTTCTTCAGTGTTGCAGGTGCTGTACCTGCTTTGACGGAACTTAGCATGATCTTGAGTTGTGCCTTCAGGAGTCGAACTGCTGCTTCAGCTCGATTTGGCCATGGTGTATTCGGTCCCAAGGATATCGGTGTGATGTCGAGGGACTGATAGAAATGTTCCCATGTATCTGTCATGAAGGCTTGATCTGCGACAACTGATTTGGGCTGCAAGTGGTACTGGTCAAAGTAGTTCCTGAGGACAGTGATGTTCTCGGCTTCTTGTGTAGTTGTCACTGCCTCTGCAGTGAGCAATGTTGTTGCTCCATCCAGGATGACAAAAACAATGATGTGTTCTCCTTTTCCAAGAGGAACTTGACAGTGATCAATGAATGTCATGTCACCAAAGGTGTCCGCTCGAAGTCCACTTGTTTTGCTTCGTGATGGTGCATTTTTTGCCGCTTGGCAAACTTCACACTCACTTCGGATCTTGTCAAGTAGATCGAATGTTGATTTCGGCAAATGAAGTGCGCGGGTTCTAAATCGAAATTGATCTGTTCTCATGTGATGATGCTGCAGGTGGAGTTTCTTCAACTCTTCGGGATTTGACAATCGCTTGTGGATTCTGCCTAGGGCAAGCGGAAGCGATGTTGGTTCTTCTGAGGATGGTGTGAAAGGATCTGGCTCAATAGTCGACCGGCCCCTCTTGTCGATGATCCTGTCTTCGTCCTTAAGCGAATTGTCCGCGAAGGTGAAAATGGTCTTACCTGTCCACAGGTTAATCATCGGTTTATTTGCCTGGGATGTAAGTCTCCAATTGTCTTCTAGAATGTCTGGATCTCCACCTGCGGATGCATCAATGATTTCCGTAGTACGTTCTTGGCTAATGGATTGATTGGACATTCCTTGGCTCCATTTGGTGTGAACAGCGCCTTTCGGGGCGTGATGCGCACACGGATGAGCTGCTTGTTCTTCTTGTCAAGGTTCAATGGTCCTGCTTTTGAGACCCAATGATCTTAGGAGTTGCTAGGTCCTCCTTTGTCTCGGATGATTTTGCTGCACAAACAGTTTCGCTCTTGGTGAGACCCCCGGAGGGAAACTTGATGCTGTTATCATCGTCATAGACATAGTTGATGAGGCCCTTGTGAGCAATTTCTCCATGCGCCTTCACTCTTGCAACTCTCCTGTGCCGGATGCTGGAACTGCTTGACGGTTCATGCCAAAGGCCTTGCATGTGATCTTGTCACATTGAGGTGTGTGCTCGATGGTCATGTAGAGGTTCCGCATCTGGCTGATGCTGAGAAGGATCGGTACAGTTCCTTGTTCAAGGACGTCAATGTTGGTACTGCATGGCGGAGTTGTGTGATATCAAAGATGCAGGGTCCAATTTACCCTGGCGGTCTCTCCGTTTGCAAAAGTGAACTTGGTCTCGGCCGGGATGTACTCATAGGAGATGATGTCCTTCATTGGTTCGATGGCCTGAGTAAGACGCTGGATTGCATGCCAGCTGCCCATAGATCTGGTACATCCATTGTCCAGAATCGCATAGGTCGGGTTGTGCTGAGGGTTGATGACAGGCGCCATCAGCTTTGTTGCCAAAAGGCTGTGATTTGTTGCGACGGACAGATTGTGTTCTGAAACTGTATCTGATTTGATCAGCTTCTCGTGGATGGCCTTTTTCCCAGGATGCTCATATGCATCATGGAATGCCATTAACGCTTGTCCTGTGCTGGATGTCTCATGAGATGAGTACCAGCCATGATCGTTCCATGTCCATGATTGATCCCAGTCTTGGTCTGTCCAACCGGCATAGGTAGGCTCTATGGATGGTGCAGTCTGCTGGATGGCGGGCTGCTCCTCCATCTTCTCTGCGGTGGCTGCGAACGTCTTGGATTTTCCTTTCTCCTGTCCACTCTTTCCTTGCCACTCTCATAGGATGGATAACCTTTGTTTCCATCATAGGGATATTGGAATTTTGATTTTCCTTTCTTTCCCTTCTTTCCTTTGCCTTTTCCCAAATATGCCTGGTCGTAGGGATCATAGTTTTCGTTGGCCATATTGGCCTTTCCGCCAGAACCGCGTTTTCTGAAGGGTTTAAAGCCACCTCGTTGGTGACTGCCCTTTTTGTTTCCTGATTTTCCTTTTCCTTTTCTCTTCTTGAACTTGAAGTTCCGCCCCGACACTTTTCTTGCTATGAACGCATCGTTCTCCTCGAGGACCCAGAACGTCTCTTCATCGTTGTTTGACAAGAATCCTTCAAGTCCTTCTTCACCCTCAACCCAGAAGCCTTCTTCTCCTTCGTATTCACCTTGTTCGATGATGAAGAATGTGTTGCTTCGGTTGCCTCCTTGAGGTCGGATGGATGGATCTTGGATCGATGTTCTCGTCGTGATGAAGAGTTCATGGTAGTGCGTCTTCAGCATCTCAGAGGAGTAGTTTTCTAGTGAGATGTTTCTCAATGACATTGCACTTGTCAGTCTTTCTCGTTGCTGATCTGACAGCTCACTTTGAAAAATGAAAAACTGTGCAATGAGATTATTTTCGAAGGGAAATGCGTCCCGCTGTCTGTCCTGCATTCCTTGGATATACTGTCTGAGGACTGTCGGATCATCCTCATTGAGCAGGGCTGGAGGCGGTGCTCGAACACCGGCTGCTTGCTGATGTCGAGCAATTGTTCTTGCATTTGCGTCCTGTACGGACTGTCGAAATGATGGGGACTGTGCCGTGAAAACGGGCATCATTCAATCTCATAAGAAGGATTTTGAATTTTGAGGTAATAATGAGGAACTCTTGGTTCTGCCTTCTACGGTTGAAGAAACTGGAGCCTGTACAGATACACGTTGGTCGCACCTGTCAAAAAGTACTTCTTCAGCGTGTTCTTGAAATAGTTGACTCCTTCATCAGGATCTTGCAAAAGGTCGTTTTGGAGGACCGCCTTGTACATATATGCATCTCCGGTCAATCTGCTTTTGAGCAGAGGTCCTCTCTTGGGTGCTTCCACCGTCGTGATGGTCACCCAGTCGTCCACGAGTTCTTCATGCCTGAACCAGCTGACTTTTCCGTAGCCTGGATTTTTGGCCATACTTGAATAGGCTTCCATGAAGCCTTCTCCATCGGATGACATCTTCCCTTGGATCTCTGCGGAAAACCCGCTCCGCTACCACAGGTGCCTATCCCCGAAGGGAACTGGTACCCTGTGGTAGTAGAGGTCGTTGTGTTGGTTCCTGGATCTATTCCGGAGAGAATCAAATATGCCAATGTGGATGATTGATTGGTGGATGGATTGTCCCTGGTGAATGATTGTCTTGTGGATAATCCTGGAAGCGGCCTGCTAAGGTTCTTTTGCTTCACGCGATCATGAATGATGCAATGATACACAAAAGGGGCCTTGAGCCAAATGTTGCGATTGGTCTGAGAACCAAACACAGGGGTACCCCTAAGAGCCGAATTGTGTTTCTTGAGCCTGCCGGCCCACTATGGGCTGATACATATGGGGGAAAGAAAGTCGGCGGCACAGGGGGCCACCCCTGTGGGGAGGGGTAAGGGGCTTTGCCCCCTTCGGGGGGCGCGGCCGGATCAGCCTCAGTTTACTGCAATCTGTTCAAAGCACGGGGCAACTTGCGCGAGGCACGTTTGCGGAAGGAAGCAGGCCCATAAGCGTGTGGCAAAAAACATCTACTAAGATGGCAGGTAGTGCACAGTAGTAACGCGCCTGAAAGTGTCGGTCGAACCAGGATGTCATGTTTTCAACAAGTCATGGAGTCTGCCCGCGCCTCCAAAACATGCCAGTTGTAAGTACCTTTCCCATTGCAACGTCACAACACACACTGACATCAACTCAGCACGCAAACACACACACACACACTCACTCACTCACTCACTCACTCACTCACTCACTCACTCAGTCACTCACTCACTCACTCACTCACTCACTCACTCACTCACTCACCCACTCATTCACTCGTATTTCGACACACTTCGCTGTAGGCAATGCAATCTCCAAAGCCGGGTTTGGCGGGCCAGTGAAGCCTCACCAATAAGCAGGTTTCCGAAAAAAACTTATGTTTTCCACGCTTTCCGAGGCCTTGCGCCCACGCGAAAGTCTTGAGCGAAAACCATGCCCAAAACCGAGCTTAGATGGGGATCAGTATGGCCTCACTGTTAAGCAGGTTTCCACATTTTGCGCCTTTCCAGCCGTCAAAAACGTAGAACAGCACAGTGTTTTCCAGTGTTTGCGCAAAACTGGGCCCAAGTTGGGGCCCATGCTCGGGGCGGGGGGGCGTACCCCCAAGAGTTTCTTGAGCCTGGGCCCCTGATACATATGGGGGAAAGAAAGTCGGCGGCACAGGGGGGCACCCCTGTGGGGAGGGGTAAGGGGAGGGTAAACCCCTCCCCAGCGGGTGGGAGGGATGTACACACAGCCTCTTCGCCCCCTTCGGGGGGCGTGGCCGGATTTACGTTGCTGACGCACCACTGGCCGCGCCGGCCGCCTCAGTTTACTGCAATCTGTTCGAAGCACGCGAGGCACGCAGGCCCATAAGCGTGTGGCAAAAAAAACATCTACTAAGATCGCAGGTAGTGCCAGTAGTAACGCGCCTGAAAGTGTCGGTCGAACCAGGACGTCATGTTTTCAACGACTAATCAATCTGCATGCAGAATACCTTTCCCATTGCAACGTCGCAACACACACTGACATCAACTCAACACACTCACTCACTCACTCACTCACTCACTCACTCACTCACTCACTCACTCACTCACTCACTCACTCACCCACCCACCCACCCACTCATTCACTCTTATTTCGAGACACTTCGCTGTAGGCAATGCAATCTCCAAAGCCGGGTTTGGCGGGGGCCAGTGATCACCAATAAGCAGGTTTCCGCAAAAAACTTATGTTTTCCACGCTTTCCGAGGCCTTGCGCCCACGCGAAAGTGTCAAAAACACAGTGTTTTGCTCGCGAAAACCATGCCCAAAACCGAGCTTAGATGGGGATCAGTATGGCCTCACTGTTAAGCAGGTTTCCACATTTTGCGCCTTTCCAGCCGTCAAAAACGTAGAACAGCACAGTGTTTTCCAGTGTTTGCGCAAAACTGGGCCGAAGTTGGGGCCCATGCTCGGGGGGGGGAGCCGAATTGTTTCTTGAACCTGCCGGCCCACTATGGGCTGATACATACGGGGGAAAGAAAGTCGGCGGCACAGGGGGGCAACTTTGTGGGGAGGGGTCAGGGGTAAACCCCTCCCCAGCGGCCTCTTCGCCCCCTTCGGGGGGCGCGGCCGGTTACACGCTACGCGACAGAGCCGGCCACCGGGCGCCTTGCCCTTCCCGTTCGCTCATTTACTGTTCCTTTACTTCCAGATAGTTCCGGGATTTGAACTTCGCTTCCTTTGCCTGTCCGATAGTTTCCTGACATGTCCCTTCACTTCCTTCATTTCCTTGAACGCCCCGTCATTCGCATTCCTTTCCCTTAGGTCTTTGCAGTTCCCCTGACTTCAACCTTGCGTCCCATTTCACGTCAGTTTCCTTCACATCCCTTCATTTCTCATGAGTTGCTCTTCGTTTCCCACAATTTCCAACAATTTCTTTTTGTTTCCCTTTCCTCCGGCTCCCCTTCACATTCTGCCCTTGCATTTTCCTGCATCTTTGTTTCTCTCCAGTGCCCTCGTCATTTTCGTGCAATTCTCCAGCTCCCTTCACATTCTGCCCTTGGATTTTCCTGCATCTTGGTTTCTCTGCAGCGCCCTCTTCATTTTCGTGTCAGTTCTTTGACTTTCGTTCACTTCCAGCACTCCTGTTTCCCTACATTTCCCCTTCGTTGTCTGCAATTCTCAGCCCCTCGTTTTACATCGCCAGCATGCATAGCATCATCCGCATCATCCGGGATGATGCTGGCAGTGCTGGGGGTGTTGTCCAGTATTAGGAACCCCGCCAAAACGCTCTTTTTTGAACGCCGCGGGGGGATGCTACAAAAATCGCCTAAACCAATCCGCAAATCCTTCGCCCCTTATAAGGGCGGGCCCAGCGCAAAACGTATGCGCATGGTCTGCTCATGGTCGTCGGCGTGGGGCGCCTTATACCTGAAGGTAAGCCCTGCGGGCTTGGCCTGCGATTGAAGGGTAAAAGCGTCAGTTTTCCACGTGCTGTCATGATTTTCGCAACCGCGCGGCCTGGAACCCACACAAAACCAGCAAAAACACACGGTTTTTCTACTGGTTCACCAAAAACGCTGCCAGAAATCGGGCTCGGCCGGGGAGAGGTGAGCCCTGCCTGCTAAGCAGGTTTCCACATTTTCCACGTTTGCGCCCGGCCTTGAATCCACACAAAACTATCGAAAACACAGTGTTTTTTCTGCGGTTCACCGAAAAGCCTACCAAAAATCGAGTTCGGCCGGGACCGTTGAAGCCTGCCTGCTAAGCAGGTTTCCATATTTTCCACGTTTGCGCCCGCCGAAAACCTTCAGAAACACTGTGTTTTTGCACGTTCTCGGCAAAATTGGCCCGACTCAGGGGACAACATCCCCAGCATCCCCCGCATCACCGGCCTTATCCGCATCAATGTCCGCCATGGATGCGGACGATGCAGGTGATATGCTCAACAAGTCGTCAAAAATCGCCTGAACAAATTCACAAATCCTTCGCCCCTTAGCAGTGAGTGCAGCCTCCGTTCGACACGGAGTGAACGTGGAGTGAACCTAGAGTGGGGCTAGAGTGAACCTAGAGTGGGTCGGCGGCAGGGGGCGCGAGCCTTTTTACCTTCAGTTAGAGGGAACCGAAGGCCTCCGGAGAAACCACGGGCTCGGGGCGCCCCGATTTAAGGGCTGGGCGCCCCGAAAAATCCGAAAAGCATCAGTTTTCCACGTGCTGTCATGATTTTCGCAACCGCGCGGCCTGGACAAACACTCGGTTTTTCTACTGGCTCGCCAACAACGCTGCCAGAAATTGGGTTCGGCCGGGGAGAGGTGAGCCCTGCCTGCTAAGCAGGTTTCCACATTGTCCACGTTTGCGCCCGGCCTTGAATCCATACAAAACTATCGAAAACACAGTGTTTTTTCTGCGGTTCACCGAAAAGCCGACCAAAAATCGAGTTCGGCCGGGACCGTTGAAGCCTGCCTGCTAAGCAGGTTTCCATATTTTCCACGTTTGCGCCCGCCAAAAACCTTCAAAAACACTGTGTTTTTGCACGTTCTCGGCAAAATTGGCCCGACTCAAGGGACAACATCCCCAGCATCCCCCGCATCACCGGCCTTATCCGCATCAATGTCCGCCATGGATGCGGACGATGCAGGTGATATGCTCAACAAGTCGTCAAAACTCGCCTGAACAAATTCACAAATCCTTCGCCCCTTAGCAGTGAATGCAGCCTCCGTTCGACACGGAGTGAACGTGGAGTGAACCTAGAGTGGGGCTAGAGTGAACCTAGAGTGGGTCGGCGGCAGGAAAAGCATCAGTTTTCCACGTGCTGTCATGATTTTCGCAACCGCGCGGCCTGGAAAAACACTCGGTTTTTCTACTGGCTCGCCAAAAACGCTGCCAGAAATTGGGCTCGGCCGGGGAGAGGTGAGCCCTGCCTGCTAAGCAGGTTTCCACATTGTCCACGTTTGCGCCCGGCCTTGAATCCATACAAAACTATCGAAAACACAGTGTTTTTTCTGCGGTTCACCGAAAAGCCGACCAAAAATCGAGTTCGGCCGGGACCGTTGAAGCCTGCCTGCGAAGCAGGTTTCCATATTTTCCACGTTTGCACCCGCCAAAAGCCTTCAAAAACACTGTGTTTTTGCACGCCCGACTCAGGTGACAACATCCCCAGCATCCCCCGCATCGCCATGGATGCGGACGATGCAGGTGATATGCTCAACAAGTCGTCAAAAATCGCCTGAACAAATTCACAAATCCTTCGCCCCTTAGCAGTGAATGCAGCCTCCGTTCGACACGGAGTGAACGTGGAGTGAGCCTAGAGTGGGGCTAGAGTGAACCTAGAGTGGGTCGGCGGCAGGGGGCGCGAGCCTTATAACCTTCGGTTAGAGGGAACCGAAGGCCTCCGCAAAAACCACAGGCTCGGGGCGCCCTTACGCCTGACAGCCGGGCGCCCCGAAAAGCATGAGTGTTCCACGTGCTGTCATGATTTTCGCAACCGCGCGGCCTGGAACCCATACAAAACCAGCCAAAACCCTCGGTTTTTCTACTGGTTCGCCAAAAACGCTGCCAGAAATCGGGTTCGGCCGGGGAGAGGTGAGCCCTGCCTGCTAAGCAGGTTTCCACATTTTTCCACGTTTTTCGCCCGCCTGTCCGTTTTGGCAAGAAACGTCGAAAAAACACAGTGTTTTTTTCCTCTGCGGTCCACCGAAAATCAAGCCGACCAAAAATCGAGTTCGGGCGGGACCGTTGAAGCCTGCTCTAACAGGTTTTCCCCCATATTTTCCACGTTTGCGCCCGCCAAAAACCTTCAAAAACACTGTGTTTTTGCACGTTCTCGGCAAAATTGGCCCGAATCAGGGGACAACATCCCCAGCATCCCCCGCATCGCCGGCCTTATCCGCATCAATGTCCGCCATGGATGCGGACGATGCAGGTGATATGCTCAACAAGTCGTCAAAAATCGCCTGAACAAATTCACAAATCCTTCGCCCCTTAGCAGTGAATGCAGCCTCCGTTCGACACGGAGTGAACGTGGAGTGAACCTAGAGTGGGGCTAGAGTGAACCTAGAGTGGGTCGGCGGCAGGGGGCGCGAGCCTTATAACCTTCGGTTAGAGGGAGCCGAAGGGGAAACCACGGGCTCGGGGCGCCCGGATTTAAGGGCTTATGCCTGACAGCCGGGCACCCCGAAAAGCGTCAGTGTTCCACGTGCTACCGCGCGACCTGGAACCCATACAAAACCAGACAAACCAGCAAAAACACTCGGTTTTTCTACTGGTTCGCCAAAACGCTGCCAGAAATCGGGTTCGGCCGGGAACCGAAGGCCCCCGGAGAAACCACGGGCTCGGGTTTTAAGGGCTTATGCCTGACAGCCGGGCGCCCCGAAAAGCATCAGTTTTCCACGTGCTGTCATGATTTTCGCAACCGCGCGGCCTGGACAAACACTCGGTTTTTCTACTGGCTTGCCAAAAACGCTGCCAGAAATGTGGTTCGGCCGGGGAGAGGTGAGTCCTGCCTGCTAAGCAGGTTTCCACATTGTCCACGTTTGCGCCCGGCCTTGAATCCATACAAAACTATCGAAAACACAGTGTTTTTTCTGCGGTTCACCGAAAAGCCGACCAAAAATCGAGTTCGGCCGGGACCGTTGAAGCCTGCCTGCTAAGCAGGTTTCCATATTTTCCACGTTTGCGCCCGCCAAAAACCTTCAAAAACACGGTGTTTTTGCACGTTCTCGACAAGATTGGCCCGACTCAAGGGGCAACATCCCCAGCATCCCCCGCATCACCGGCCTTATCCGCAGCAATGTCCACCATGGATGCGGACGATGCAGGTGATATGCTCAACAAGTCGTCAAAAATCGCCTGAACAAATTCACAAATCCTTCGCCCCTTAGCAGTGAATGCAGCCTCCGTTCGACACGGAGTGAACGTGGAGTGAACCTAGAGTGGGGCTAGAGTGAACCTAGAGTGGGTCGGCGGCAGGGGGCGCAAGCCTTATAACCTTCGGTTTGAGGGAACCGAAGGGGGAAACCACGGGCTCGGGGCGCCCGGATTTAAGGGCTTACGCCTGACAGCCGGGCGCCCCGAAAAGCATCAGTTTTCCACGTGCTGTCATGATTTTCGCAACCGCGCGGCCTGGACAAACACTCGGTTTTTCTACTGGCTCGCCAAAAACGCTGCCAGAAATGTGGTTCGGCCGGGGAGAGGTGAGCCCTGCCTGCTAAGCAGGTTTCCACATTGTCCACGTTTGCGCCCGGCCTTGAATCCATACAAAACTATTGAAAACACAGTGTTTTTTCTGCGGTTCACCGAAAAGCCGACCAAAAATCGAGTTCGGCCGGGACCGTTGAAGCCTGCCTGCTAAGCAGGTTTCCATATTTTCCACGTTTGCACCCGCCAAAAACCTTCAAAACACTGTGTTTTTGCATGTTCTCGACAAAATTGGCCCGACTCAGGTGACAACATCCCCAGCATCCCCCGCATCGCCATGGATGCGGACGATGCAGGTGATATGCTCAACAAGTCGTCAAAAATTGCCTGAACAAATTCACAAATCCTTCGCCCCTTAGCAGTGAGTGCAGCCTCCGTTCGACACGGAGTGAACATGGAGTGAGCCTAGAGGGGCTAGAGTGAACCTAGAGTGGGTCGGCGGCAGGGGGCGCGAGCCTTATAACCTTCGGTTAGAGGGAACCAAAGGCCTCCGGGCAAACCACGGGCTTGGGCGTCCGGATTTAAGGGCTTACGCCTGACAGCCGGGCGCCCCGAAAAGCATGAGTGTTCCACGTGCTGTTATGATTTTCGCAACCGCGCGGCCTGGAACCCATACAAAACCAGCCAAAACCCTCGGTTTTTCTATTGGTTCGCCAAAAACGCTGCCAGAAATCGGGTTCGGCCGGGGAGAGGTGAGCCCCGCCTGCTAAGCAGGTTTCCACATTTTCCACGTTTGCGCCCGGCCTTGAATCCATACAAAACTATCGAAAACACAGTGTTGCGGTTCACCGAAAAGCCGACCAAAAATCGAGTTCGGCCGGGACCGTTGAAACCTGCCTGCTAAGCAGGTTTCCATGTGTTTTCGGCAAAATTGGCCCGACTCAAGGGACAACATCCCCAGCATCCCCCGCATCACCGGCCTTATCCGCAGCAATGTCCACCATGGATGCGGACGATGCAGGTGATATGCTCAACAAGTCGTCAAAAATCGCCTGAACAAATTCACAAATCCTTCGCCCCTTAGCAGTGAGTGCAGCCTCCGTTCGACACGGAGTGAACGTGGAGTGAACCTAGAGTGGGGCTAGAGTGAACCTAGAGTGGGTCGGCGGCAGGGGGCGCAAGCCTTATAACCTTCGGTTAGATGGAACCGAAGGCCTCCGGGGAAACCACGGGCTCGGGTTTTAAGGGCTTACGCCTGACAGCCGGGCGCCCCGAAAAGCATCAGTTTTCCACGTGCTGTCATGATTTTCGCCCTGCTAAGCAGGTTTCCACATTGTCCACGTTTGCGCCCGGCCTTGAATCCATACAAAACTATCGAAAACACAGTGTTTTTTCTGCGGTTCACCGAAAAGCCGACCAAAAATCGAGTTCGGCCGGGACCGTTGAAGCCTGCCTGCTAAGCAGGTTTCCATGCCAAACCCAGGAGGTCAGCTGCTTGGCTCGTTACCCTATTTATATCCCGCGGAGTTCCCCAAGAGGCCTATACGCGGCTGAGCTTGGAAGCTTCTTTTTTTATTTTCCACGTTTGCACCCGCCAAAAACCTTCAAAAACACTGTGTTTTTGCACGTTCTCGGCAAAATTGGCCCGACTCAAGGGACAACATCCCCAGCATCCCCCGCATCACCGGCCTTATCCGCAGCAATGTCCGCCATGGATGCGGACGATGCAGGTGATATGCTCAACAAGTCGTCAAAAATCGCCTGAACAAATTCACAATCCTTCGCCCCTTAGCAGTGAATGCAGCCTCCGTTCGACACGGAGTGAACGTGGAGTGAACCTAGAGTGGGGCTAGAGTGAACCTAGAGTGGGTCGGCGGCAGGGGGCGCGAGCCTTATAACCTTCGGTTAGAGGGAACCGAAGGCCTCCGGGGAAACCTCGGGCTCGGGGCGCCCGGATTTAAGGGCTTATGCCTGACAGCCGGGCGCCCCGAAAAGCGTCAGTGTTCCACGTGCTGTCGATTTTCGCAACCGCGCGGCCCTGGAACCCATACAAAACCAGACAAAGCCAGCAAAAACACTTGGTTTTTCTACTGGTTCGCCAAAAACGCTGCCAGAAATCGGGTTCGGCCGGGGAGAGGTGAGCCCTGCCTGCTAAGCAGGTTTCCACATTTTCCACGTTTGCGCCCGGCCTTGAATCCATACAAAACTATCGAAAACACAGTGTTTCTGCGATTCACCGAAAAAGCCTACCAAAAATCGAGTTCGGCCGGGACCGTTGAGGCCTGCCTGCTAAGGAGGTTTCCATATTTTCCACTAAGGAGGTTTCCATATTTTCCACGTTTGCGCCCGCCAAAAACCTTCAACAACACTGTGTTTTTGCACGTTCTCGGCAAAATTGGCCCGACTCAGGGGACAACATCCCCAGCATCCCCTGCATCACCGGCCTTATCCGCATCAATGTCCGCCATGGATGCGGACGATGCAGGTGATATGCTCAACAAGTCGTCAAAAATCGCCTGAACAAATTCACAAATCCTTCGCCCCTTAGCAGTGAATGCAGCCTCCGTTCGACACGGAGTGAACGTGGAGTGAACCTAGAGTGGGGCTAGAGTGAACCTGGAGTGAACCTAGAGTGAACCTAGAGTGGGTCGGCGGCAGGGGGCGCGAGCCTTATAACCTTCGGTTAGAGGGAACCGAAGACCTCCGGGGAAACCACGGGCTCGCCTGTGGGCGCCCGGATTTAAGGGCTACCGCCCTGTGCCGCCGACCGCTGTAATTTGGAGCCAGGGGCACGGCCAGCCCCGGATCTGCTGGCTGCGCCCCGGATGTTGTAGAAATGCGGGGCGTGGCAAATAGTGCGTGGAAAGCAGGTTCCAGCAGGTTGCTAACGGATTTTTCCGGAATCCGGAGCCAAGGACACGGCCAGCTCCCGGATTTTCCTAAAATCCGGGCATGGCCAACGTCCGGATTTTCCCGAAATCCGGGGTTTGAGCGGCTGGCCGGATGTTGTATAAATCCGGGAGGTTGCAAATAGTGCACCCTCTAATCAATCTTCTTCTTTTTGGTTTTCCAACCAATTGTCACCCCTGCTGTCAGCTAGCACGAAGCATGATCGCAGCATGACCGTGCTGGCATTCAGGCTTCCAGGTGCGGTTCCCATAGGATCTTCGCTGGGCCATGTCGAGAGTTGGCCATGCGGAGAGCTGCGAACTTCGGCATGGTGGGCGCGACAAGCACAGTTGCACTGGGTTTAGGTTTACTTGCTGTTGGCCCGGACAGCCTGTAAGCGCGCAGGAGCAGAGCAGCTCAAGTGCATCCCTGCCCAAAGATGGTAAGAACACCCGCTCACGTGCACCCGCTCAGCACTGTATCCACTACCACCTAATAAGAACACCCGCTCACGTGCACCCGCTCAGCGCTGTATCCACGCCTACCACCTAATAAGAACACCCACGTGCACCCGCTCAGCAGTGTATCCACGCCTACCACCTAATAAGAACACCCGCTCACGTGCACCCGCTCAGCACTGTATCCACGCCTACCACCTAATAAGAACACCCGCTCACGTGCACCCGCTCCGCACTGTATCCACGCCTACCACCTAATAAGAACACCCGCTCACGTGCACCCGCTCAGCACTGTATCCACGCCTACCACGTAATAAGAACACCCGCTCACGTGCACCTGTATCCGGCACACAGGTCATTGATGGGTCACAGGGTTTTGGGACAGCCTCAAAGCGTCGATACCCAGTCTCTTAGCTCTCGGAAGCTAGATCTCAGATCTCAAGATCTCAGAGGCACTTCCCTGGCCTTGATGCAGCACGCCTACCAGTGGCGTTGGCTGCATGTCATGAATGGTCAGGGACGCGATGTGATGCGTGAACTGGGCCTCCTTGCAGCCAAGCACTTACAAGAAGTGGGCTTGTGGAGATAGAGCGCAATTTTCGATCAGCTCTTCTTGCAAAAAATCGCGTCTCGTCTAGACGAAACGCCTGCCAATGCTGTTTTTGGGCGCGCCCGCGCGGTTTTGGGGACTCTGCAAAGGTATCGTTGTTGGTGAGGTTGCCAAAACCCTGCGTTTTTTTGAGGTTTTTTCTGTGAAGATACGTTCATAAACCTTGGCAAAACCTGTCAACATCGCTGGCGGCCTACAGGCGGTTTTCTCGGTTTTGTGCAGCAAAAACCCGCATTTTCGCGTCACCAGCATCACCCGCATCACCGGGACAAGCCCGCAGACCCACAAGCCTGAGGCTGCAGACCCGGAACCGGACCCAGAAACAAGCCCAAAAAACGCGCCCGCCAGAAGCAGATGATGCAGGTGATGCTCATCACTTTCCTCTTCACGGACCCCCGGCCGCATCCTCGGCATGCGCAGGGTCGGCGGCACCATGTGGCAGCCCCATAGAGCTTCGCTCTACAGCCTTGCTTTAAAGGACGAGGGGGCAATCCGACACAGCCGTTCGGCCAGTTGGTAGCGGCCGGAGCCGCCCTGTGCCGACCCTTGCAAGACGAGCTCAGTGCCAGGAAGGAGGGGTCCTAAGGTTGTTGGAGCGAAAAATGGGGAGGTGTCTTCTAGTTGCATTTTCTTGCCTGCCCGTATTTGCTTGTACTTTTGCTCATAGTGGCGTCGAGCCCCGGATTTTCCCGAAATCCGGGGTTTGAGGTGATGGCCGCGCCCCGGATGTAGAAATCCGGAGGCCGCCAATAGCGCTTGGGCTCCCGGACCCGGAATCGGAGCGGAGCCACGGCCAGCCCCCGGATTCCGGCAGGTTGCTCCCGGAATCCGGAGCCAAGGAGACGGCCGGCCCCCGCATTTTCACGAAACCGGGGTTTGAGCTGCCAGCCGGCCCGGATGTTGTAGAAGTCCGGGAGGCGGCCAATAGTGCTTGGACTCCCGGATTTTCCCGGAAGGACACGGCCAGAGCCCGCGGATTTTCCCAAAATCCGAGATCGGATGATTATCATCATGACGCATCCTGCATTCATCATGATACTCATGTCCCCGCATCTTTTGCATTTCCACTCGGATGATAATCATGATGACGCATCCTCAGCATCACCAGCAGTCATGATGATAATCGTGACGCCGGATCCTCTGCATCACCAATGCTGTCTCGGATAATGATGTTAAAGATGACGGCTGTCATGATAAGTATCATCGCAGCATCCTCTGCATTGCCAACAGCGCCTAACGCCACATTTGAAATGTATAGAATAGAAGGAAGATAGGAGGATGACAATCATGATGACAATGATGAAGGTGATGACAATGATGCCAATCATCATGAAGATGATAAGGATGATGGCTCTCATGATAACTATCATCGTAGCATCCTCTGCACTACCAAAGCTGCCGATGACTGTCATAACAATTATCATCGTCATCATAATGATGATAAGGATGACGACTGTCATGATAAGTATCATCACAGCATCCTCTGCATTTCCAATGGTGCCTAACGCAGCATTTGAAACGTGTAGAAGAAAGAACTGGTGATGACAATCATGATGATGATGAAGGCGATGACTGTGATGACAATCATCATGAAGATGATAAGGATGATGACTCTCATGACAACTATCATCGTAGCATCCTCTGCACTACCAAAGCTGCCGATGACTGTTATGATAACTATCATCGTAGCATCCTCTGCGTTACCAATGCTACAGAAGCACATGATGATCATACGGATAATGATGATAAGGGTGACGACTCTCATGATAAGTGTCATCACAGCCCCCTCTGCATTGCCAGTGGTGCCTAACGCCACATTTGAAATGTGTAGAAGAAAGAGCTGATGATGACAATCATGATGACGATGATGAAGGCGATGAGGATGATGGCTCTCATGACAACTATCATCGGAGCATCCTCTGCATTACCAAAGCTGCCAATGACTGTCATGATAACTATCATCGTAGCATCCTGTGCATTACCAACGCTGCAGAATCAGAGAGCATGATGATCATACGGACAATGATGATAAGGATGACGACCGTCATGATAAGTGTCATCCCAGCATCCTCTACATTACCAAAGCTGCCAGGGACCGTCGTGACAACCATGATCTGCATTACCAATGCTGCCGAAGCAGAGACCATGATTTTCATACGGAGAATGATGATAAGGATGCTGACTGTCAAGATAGGCAGCATCACAGCATCCTCTGCATTACCAATGGTGCGTAACGCCACATGTGAAACGCACAGAAGAAAGAGATGACGATGACTGTCATGATGACGATGACGAAGGTGATGACTCTAATGACAATCATCATGAAGATGATAAGGCTGATGACTCTCATGATAACTCTCACCGTAGCATCCTCTGCGTGACCAAAGCTGGCCATGACTGTAATGATTAGCATCATCGTAGCATCCTCTGCATTACCAATGCTGCAGAAGCAGAGATCATGAGGATCATACAAACAATGATGATAAGGATAACGACTGTCATGATAAGCATCATCACAGCACCCTCTGAGTTACCAAAGGTGCCTAACGCCACATTTGACATGTACAGAAGCAAGAGATGAGGATGACAATCATGATGACAAAGATGAAGGTGATGACTGTGATGACAATCATCATGACGATGATAAGGATGCTGGCTCTCATGGTAACTATCATCGTAGCATTCTCTGCATTACCAAAGCTGCCGATGGCTGGCATGATAACTATCATCGTAGCATCGTCTGCACTACCAATGCTGCAGAAGCGGAGATCATGATGATCATACGGATAATGATGATAAGGATGACGACTGTCATGACAAGTACCATCACAGCATCCTCTGCATTACCAATGGTGCCTAACGCCACATTTGAAATCTATAGAATAGAAGAAAGAGGTGAGGATGGCAATCATGATGACAATGATGAAGGTGATGAGTGTGTTGACAATCATCATGAAGATGATAAGGACGATGGCTCTCATGACAACTATCATCCCAGTATCTTCTGCACTATCAAAGCTGCCGATGACTGTCATGATAACTCTCATCGTAGCACCCTCTGCATTACCAATGCTACAAAAGCAGAGATCATGATGATCATACAGATAGTGATGATAAGGACGACGACTGTCATGATAAGTATCAACACAGCATCCTCTGCGTTACCAATGGTGTCTAACGCCACATTTCAATTGTATAGAAGAAAGAGCTGATGATGACAATCATGATGATGATGATGATGAAGGTGATGAGTGTGATGACAATCATCATGAAGATGAGAAGTATGATGGCTCTCATGATAACTATCATCGTAGCATCCTCTGCGTTGCCAAAGCTGCCAATGACTGTCATGATAGCTATCACCGTAGCATCCTCTGGATTACCAATGCTACAGAAGCAGAGATCATGATGATCATACGGATAATGCTGTTAAGGATGACGACTGTCATGACAAGTATCATCACAGCGCCCTCTGCATTACCAATGGTGCCTAACGCCACAAATGTATGAAAAAGCTGCTGATGACGATGATGAAGGCGATGACTGTGATGACAATCATCATGAAGACAAGGATAATGACTCTCATGACAACTATCATCGTAGCGTCCTCTGCATTACCAAAGCTGCCAATGACTGTCATGAGAACTATCATCGTAGCATCCTCTGCATTACCAACGCTGCAGAATCAGAGAGTATGATGATCATACGGATAATGATGACAAGGGTGACGACTGTCATGATAAGTAACATCACAGCATCCTCTGCATTACCAATGGTGCCTAACACCAGATTTGAAGTGCATAGAATTGAAGAAAGAGACGAGGATGACAGTCATGATGACAATGATGAAGGTGATGACTGTGATGACAATGGTCATGAAGATGATAAGGGTGATGGCTCTCATGATAACTATCATCGTAGCACCCTCTGCAGTGCCAAAGCTGCCGATGACTGTCATGATAACTATCATCGTAGCATCCTCTGCACTACCAATGCTACAGAAGCAGAGATCATGATGATCGTACGGATAATGATGTTAAGGGTGACGATTGTCATGCATTACCAATGGCGCCTAGCGCCACATTTGAAGTGTATAGAAGAAAGAGATGGCGATGACTATCATGATGGCGATGATCAAGGTGATGACTGTGATAACCATCATCATGAAGATGATAAGGGTGATGACTCTCATGATAACTATCATCGTAGCATCCTCTGCATGACCAAAGCTGGCGATGACTGTCATGATAACAACAACGTAGCATCCTCTGCATTACCAACGCTGCAGAAGCAGAGATCATGAGGATCATACGGACAATGATGACAAGGATGAGGACTGCCATGATGAGCATCATCGCAGCATCCTCTGCATCACCAATGGTGCCTAACGCCACATCTGAAATGTATAGAAGAAAGAGATGAGGGTGACAATCATGATGACAATGATGAAGGTGATGACTGTGATGACAATCATCAAGAAGATGATAAGGGTGATGGCTCTCATGATAACTATCATCGTAGCATCCTCTGCATTACCAAAGCTGCCGACGACTGTCATGATAACAATCATTGTAGCGTCCTCTGCGCTACCAAGGCTGCAGAAGCAGAGATCATGATGATCATATGGATAATGCTGATAAGGATGACGATTGTCATGACAAGTTTCATCACAGCATCCTCTGCATTTCCAATGGTGCCTCACGCCGCATTTGAAATGTATAGAAGAAAGCGCTGATGATGACAATCATCATGATGATGATGATGATGAAGGCGATGACTGTTGACAACTATCATCGTAGCACCCTCGGCATTGCCAATGCTGCAGGAGCAAGGATTATGATGATCGTACGGACAATGCTGATAAGGAGGACGACTGTCATGAGAAGCATCACCACAGCATCCTCTGCGTTACCAATGCTGATAATGATGACAAGGAGGACGACTGTCATGATAAGCATCGCCGCAGCATCCTCTGCATTACCAATGCTGCCTAACGCCACATTTGAAATGTATAAAAGAAAGAGATGATGATGACAAGCATGATGACGATGATGAAGGTGACGACTGTGATGACAATCATGAAGCAGATGATAAGGATGATGACTCTCATGATAACTATCATTGTAGCATCCTCTGCATTACCAAAGCTCGACTGTCATGATAAGTGTCATCGCAGCATCCTCTGCATTACCAACGGTGCCTAACGCCACATTTGAAATGTATAAAAGAAAGAGATGATGATGACAAGCATGATGACGATGATGAAGGTGACGACTGTGATGACAATCATGAAGCACATGATAAGGATGATGACTCTCATGATAACTATCATCGTAGCATCCTCAGCATTACCAATGCTGCCGATGACTCTCATGATAAGTATCATCACAGCATCCTCTGCATTACCAATGCATTTGAAATGTCTAGAAGCAAGAGATGATGATGATGACAATCGTGATCATGATGCTGATGATGATGCTGATGAGGATGAATCTTTGGTTATGTTTATGTGCCAACCACCCTTCCCGTGCGCCTCCCTTTTTTAGAGAAAGGGGTCGGCGGATATGTTTCTCAATGTTCCGTGCTATCGCATCTGTGTTGTTTCACTGCTCAACTTCTCAGCATTCTGAGTAATTTAAATGGCCGACGTAGTTGCTCACATGGTTAAAAACACAACTGGCATTTTGTGACACTTATGGCAGAAATTAAAATTTGCACATGCTACGAGCGCAACCCCGATACTTGCCCGACGCGTGCCCGGCGCGAACCTGGCGCATACCCCGCCTGGTGCCCCGGCGCGTACCCGGCGCGTACCCGGCGCGTACCCGGCGCGTACCTGGCGCACCCGCGGCACCCGGCGCACCCGATCTGGAGTCACGTTTTCCCGTCGCACTGGTAAAGGCAGACAAAGTCTGTTGAAGACTGTTATGACTGCAAGTTGGATTTGCGTGATATTTTCAAAGGGCCTGCCGATGATTCCAAGCGGGGGGGAGGGGGCGGAGGGCAGAAATTCGATGCTGAGTTGTTTTGCCTGCCCTGCGGGGTCAGGCGCACGTGCGTATTTGGCGCGCTTCATCCCGTGCGACCCAAATTCCGGCTCCGTGAGTACCAGCTTGCTCCAAATGCACCTGCAAGCTTCCAATGATCCGCATCCCTTGAATTCGATGCCACAAGGCCCGCGCGTTGCGTCCGCATACATTCCGGAAAGATTTAGTGTTTTAGTCCCCAGCTTTTTGCAGGTTCCATCCGAACTTGCCTTGTGCGGTTGAGCGCCGTGCAGCTATTGGCTTGCTCGCTGAGCTTTTTCCTAGAGCTTGCAGGAGTTGGATGAAGAAGAGCTTGCAGAAAGAGTCAAAGAGAAAGTACAGCAGCACCCTTGGGGTATAGATGAGGCGTGATACAAGTGTGATTAAGTGTTCGAATGCATGATTTACGCGCATTCCTGGTCAGATCCTAGAAAGGGTTGGTGAAGATGTGGACTTTGAGCGCGAACGCAGCCTCCGCCTTGTCATTGCGCTGCGGTTTCCAATGGTTGTCTACGCTTCCGCAAAGCTTAGGTTCGGTGGCCAGATGGCTATTGGGACGGACATGTGGCTGGGCTCTCAGTGGAGGGAAGAGCTTCCAAAGGACCCGTTGAAGATTTCAGGTGTTCAGCGCATTCACATCGTAGTCGCCCTTGGCTACGTTGCTTCACCAGTGGCTGAATTCCTGACTTTTGTCACAGCTACCGAGCTTCCGCCTGAGCGTGAGCTTTGCCTTTGCATGATGTGCAAGTTTCATGTTTCATCATGTTTCCTTCTTGGCCTCGTTGCTCAGGTGGGGTTTGAGAGGCGGAGAAAGCGTTCCCAGATTTGCCCTGCTCCTCAGGGGATTTGGCTGCAAAATATAGACTGCATCACGCCCACTGCTTCGGCTGAAAGGAATCTCACCCCAACCTTTTGCAAGGCTCGGCGGCTGCTGGGTGAGCAAATCGACCCGCCTGCAGCTGCCTGAAATTGCAAAGCCGAACAACTTACGCAGCTTCCACTTCAATTCTTGAGTTTCTTAATGAAGCAGCTGAAGCTGTCGAGTTCTTAGATTCTCAACATGGCCCTCTTTGCCATCAATGCGCTCGCATTCGCGGTTTCTGCACCTTTGTGGGCAGCGCTCAGCCGCAGCTACCTCAGAGGCGTGCGTTTGGTCTGATTGGCGCTGGCAAGCACTAGGGGCCACATATGAACCACTATGCGCCGTTATTTTCCAATCAAAGAAGCGGCATGTGTGCACACCTTGGATTGGTTACTTTTTTTGGCCTTGTACCCCGGTGATGCCGCAAAGTGACATTGCGTGCAATGTTCTTATTCCCACCTAAGGGACATCAGGCGCAAATCCTTAGATGGTGTTCCGTGTTTGCAATTCATCCTTAATGTCAAGCCGCTCGCTGCTTGGATCAGCCCACAGCAGATTGAAGGCCATGCTGAGAATCCGATGTCAACAAATTCCGCTGAGGCTATATTGAACCGAGGAAGGTCATGGCCATTAGCTTGATGTGCGCAACTTGGTGCTTGTGTCACTGTGATTCGGCAGTCGCGCTAGTTTTGCACGTCACCGGGATGCTTTGTAGCCAACAAGGCTTCAAGTCCCGCTGCTTCTCACTCTTTGGCCGATGTATCCAAGCATTGCCAGCTCCTCAGACGAATCTTGCATGCATCCTGCAGGGCGATTGCCAGCTCCATTCTCACCTGAGTGCATGCCCCAGGAGCTGGCGTGTCTTCTCGTCTTTGCCCATGGTATGGCCGGCATCCAATATGGCTTCAAGCTTCAGCATCTCAAGTGGCCATGTGGCACCTGCTAGGTGACATCTTCTTCATTTCTGTTCCTTGTTTTTAACTTCATGATGTCCATCAAGGCGCTGGCTCATCAGCCAGTTCATCGCATTCCAGAGTTAGTTGCTAGCTTGTAGTCGTGAATCCATTGACATTTGGCAGGCTGACATGGCCAACTACGCTGTTCGTAAGTTGCTGAGCATGTAAAGTGTATTCAGCTATTCAGCTTTGAGCAGCTTCATGTGCCGAGTATGTCTTGGAACACAAAGGCCTTGGGGCACTGGAGATGTTGTGCGCACCCCAGCAGCAAACGTGCAGCCTCCATAAAGAATTCAGAGTTCGGGCAACATTTTGTTGGCAACTTGCCAATCTTTAGTTGCAGAAATTGTAAAATGCTGTGAGACTGGGAGGCGGTATGGCGTGACCTGGCTGCTGAGCGGCTACATATTCCTGGCCTCGCCATCTTCTTTGCGTGGAACAGAGAACGCCTTATTCGCATTCGGCGCAAGTATGGTCTGAGCACGGTTGTACCCCTGATCCCGAGATGCGCATGGCCAAGTGTAGCTTGCACGTTTGCCCAGAAAGAGCAGCCGCTGCCCACACAGTTTGCTTTTCTTCTTCTGCCCATCGTCTACACCTTAGATGCCCTCCTTTCTGGCCATATCTTCATCATAGAGAGCTGAGGGACTGGTCATGTTTCTCCTGACGGCCATCCCGGGAGTTCCTTGACTCAGAGACAAATCGTCGCACTGAGCAGCATAATGCGGCTTCAGCACCGCCGAGCACAACACATTGAGGCATTGTTGCTCTTTGCCCCAGGGCTGGGCACTTTGTTACGAAAGGGCACAAAATAAGAGTTGCAGAGCAGCCTAATCTAGGCCCTATCGAGACGATCGATTCCCTGGTTGGGATCTCGACCTCTTCTTCAAGAGAAGGCGGATATCTCCTATAGCTCTTGCTTTGCACGCTTGCAGCTCTTGCAGCTCTTGCAGCTCTTGCAGCTCTTGCAGCTCTTGCCCCGGTACAGGTCCTTTGTGCTGCTGTTCATCAGTGATTGCCGCTTTCTCGCATGCGCTTGCACACTGGCTGTGTCTACGCATGCATTCCAGGCTTGGGAAGTCTCGCCCTTTTCCCTGGGACATGTCTTGAGCCTAGTTCAGTTTGCCTCGTAAAATTGCCTGCGCCGGTGATCTTCAGGCTACATCAGCTGGTGGCTTTCCAACGGGTGGAGCAGTATGGAGCTGTCTGGCACGAGTCTCATGGCACCTGTGGCAGAATTGCATTGCCTTTCAATCTTAGGCTTGAGTGTGGTCTTTGCCATTCTGCTGGCCGGTGGTACGTTACTTTGGGTGTCATCCTCGGCTACGGCGACTAGCTTCGCTCTAAAAGTGGAAGTATAGACCTCTTGTTCATATGCCCAAGCTCATGGTAACAGACGCTGAGTGGGATATGGTAAACACCAGGCTGCAGCCCTAAGCCGTGCCTCGGCGCTGGCCTCAGAGTTCGCCACAGCGCAGCACGCGTTTTCATTTGGTTCCAGGTTCACGGCTTCTCTTTCCTTATCGGAGTGGCTGTGATGCTAGCCGGGCAGCCTTGACGCGCCCATCGGGACGGCACACTCATCATTCGCCACCAGGCACCTGCGATGATGCTGCGAGCTCTCGTCCAAGATGAGGTGGCGACCATCACAAGCTTGGGGCGCTCAGAGGCACTGTGCATCTCACGCGGAAAACAGCAAACACAGATCCCGCAAGGGTGGCACAAGTGAAACAGGAGCGCGAAACATGAGTCGGTGTACGGTTAGAAAGAGACTGATTGGTTCTTGACAGGCGGCCTTGATTATAAGTGTCGTCACCCTCTTCCTGGAAGGAGTTGCCAGCCTTAGAGCTTTTTTGCGAAACCAGGCAATTAACGTCATGCCATGCAATCGGCAGCGACCGTTGGTTTGCAAATTGGCAACACTCGAGGTCCGGTCTTCTGCTTTGTGGACAGCCAAGATCCGCATTCTAAACTCACGCTGGCGGTTGCTTAGCTCGTGCCCAAGAACAAGTCATATTATCAATCTGCGACAGCTGGAGTGCTGAAGAGGCTGGATGTGCGATACTGTTCACTTGACAAGGTTATGGAACCATTCTGCAGAGCTGCAGTCATGCCTGCGCTTTTTTGTCGCCCATTGCCTCCTAGCCGCACTTGCTCAGAGAGCTTCTGGGGTTTTGTTCGCGCTTGTTGCCGCATCAATGCCACTGCTATGCTGGCACTTTCCGTCTATCCGCAGAGCTTGTGAGGAAGGCAGCACTTTCACCTGAAGGTATTTGCCAATCCAAGCTGTCGTTTGTGAGTTTCTCGTGCATCGGCAAAGGCACTTCGCAGAACAACAAGTGTCACTTTGACATTTGGATACCAAAACATAAGAGCATAAGCACATACACATACACACACACACACGGGCACAGGCACATACACATAGAGACGCAGACGCACACATATACACACATGCACACAGGCGCATACGGACACAGACACTGTTAAAACCCTCTAGGCCCCGTGCCGAAATTGGGTAGCTGTTCTGAGGTCCTTGTTGGTGTTGCTTCCCAAGTTCCATTGATCGCCATTTGGCTCAAGACACAATTGAGGTTCAAGATCTGATGTGTGACTGCATACATACGTGATCGGCATTGAGAGCGAAAACACTTCGCTTGCGCTGCATTTGTCAGGACCACTGTTGTAACTATCATTCCTTCTCCCTTACAACGTTTACACGGGTTCGGCTATAACGGCATCGTCCGTATACACCTTTCTACGTGGTTGGTATTACAGCTTGAGGGTTCGGTGCACAGCGTCCCACGGGACGTCACCTTGCCGTCTCTTGACAGGTTATCAGCCGTAATACAAGCTCTACACTGGACTGGGAGACAGCTGGTTTATTGCGGGTACAGGGACAATAAAGGAACGATAACCTACACAGTACAATGGCGTCTTCGGCGAGCCCAAGTACTGCAACTTTTGGGAACAGCAGCTCAGAGGGATCCAATGGATTGATGGCTCTTCCTGCGGTGATGGATATGGTTGCAGATTCACAGGATGAACCTGGGAGCGGAGGTTCCGCGCTATTCAGCGACATATCTACTCCCACAAGATCATGGAAGCAGATCGATGTTCATCAGGAGTCGAAGAAAAGAGAATCCCCACCGAGAAGATCATCATCTTCGCCTGCGACACCACGGACGTCGCAGAAGGGCGTGAGATCGACATCGAAGGGTGGGAGGTCAAAATCACCCACCAGTGCAGATTTTCGCGCCGTGATCAAAGAGAAGAATAAGATGGAGGTGGAGATCGGGGAATATCAGAAGACACTTGATGAAATGTCGGCAGCAATGGCGAATCTTAACCAAGAAGACTATGGAAGCACCATCCGGATCCAGGAGCTGGAAAGACGATGCGAGATTGCCAGCAAGCAGTCGGGACATCTAGTGAGTCACCACCAACACCACATGGCTGAGGCATGGCGCAAGTTTGAGGAAGAAGCCCAACAGATGCGCAAGGTGGAAATGAACGCATTTCATTACGGGGAGAAGAAAGACATGGAGTCGAATATTATAATGCAACAGATGAGACAAGCTGAAGGAACTATCATGGAGCAGAAGCGGGAGATTGCATTGATGAAATCCTACATGGCAAGCGAGAAGTCGGCCGCGCAGGAATCAGCTATACGTGCAAATCAGATACACCGTGAGGCTTCACAACAGATATCAGTTTATCAGCAACAGATCAGAGGCATAGAATCTTCTACATCTATCGAGAAGTTCAACGAGGAGGAGATGGTCCAAAGTCTGAAATCACAGTTGGAGCATGCACTCGTCAAGCGCCCCGAGACGTACTCTTTGGAGGACTCCAGGGAACAGCTGATGGCGAGGCTGAATGACGTTACAGTATTTGCGGAACAGGAATCGAAGAGAGCAGATTGCTTGCTTCGCGAAAAAGAAGAGATCGTCAAACAGTATGAGTCCGACGTGTCGATGAAGGACCAGATGATTGCTGTCGAAGGTGGTCATCGTCAGGATGCGATCTTGGAGTTAGCCCAGGTCAAAGAAGAGAAACAAGAGGAACGGTGCACGATGGACGAGAAGTCGAAGGAGGCTGAGTACTGGAGATTGACAGCTAAGGGAATGTACGATGAGTACCTCGAGGAGATGCATGAGCTTCAGAGACAACTGAAGGAAAGAGAGGCGACGCTCAAGCAAGAAGAGAGTTTTGTACGCCAACTCGATGCTGACAACGAGGAACTACGTGCACACAAGAAGCTGGAGACACAGGAAGCCTCCAACAGCAAAGATGGACATCGTGAACGAGCAGTAGTGAAACGCGCTGAGGGAGGAACCCAAGCTAATTCGAACTAGGGTAGACAAGAAGGTGGCTGGGTCAGTCCCGTCATCGTCTTCAAATCAAATCCCTAATTCGTCGCTGATGCCAGGTTCGATCCTCTTTCCGTCTTTCGGTGATCCAATGATCGATGTACACCTATCCCAGATGCAAGGGGTTGTTGGGCATGTCCCACAATCCACTACTACGACTGGTGGTGGTGATGGGGGGGGAAACAACGGTACTACGCCCCCATTGGATTACGGTGGATTCCCGCCCAATGGGAATGGGCAGGGAGCGGGTCGACGTCAGTTGAGCCTCGCTGGTGGCGGAGGAGGACCTCCGGATGATCCACCCGATGATGAGGATGAGGATGACGACGACGAAGGAGATGAGGAAGACGAGGAAGAAGAAGAGGAAGAAGACGATCGGACACGGAGGAGACGAAGGAGATCGAGAGATAACCGAGAGATCAAGAATGATCGACCGAGAATCTCGAGGAAAGAGGCCGAGAGAGTATCTATTCCGGCCTGGCCAAAGATCCATCAACTTGACACCTGGAAGATGCAACTGCTGATGAATGTTCTGAGCGCATGTGCAGATCCAGATACCGACGCATGGACGAAATGGCTGGAGCAGGCTCTTGGGTTGAACCCAGACCTGGATTTACTTAGCGATTCAGGTGGCGACAGATTTGCTACGATAGATATTAAGATAGCCATGGGCATGCAGAACATGCTGAAACAAGCACCTGACGAAGCCAAGGACGTATACCTCGATGCTACACGACACTCTGAACTACGACATCAACAAGGGGTGATCGTGAAGGGACGAGAGTTGGTGGCATTAGTTATGCAATCATTCAGAACTTCCGATAGGACGGATCTTGTCTACCACATCGAGCATTTATTCAACCTTGACTTTCCTGGCGACAAGAACTTGGTCATGTTCAGGAACAAATGGTATGATTTGCTGCTGAAGAAGAGGAGCGAGGACAGACCCAGTAAGCTGGCTCTCAGAGACATCCTTTACAGGAAGATCAAAGGGAGCAAGAAGATGGAGTTCGGCCTCAATGCCTACCATAGACTACCGGACAAGCATCCTCAGAAGACGTATGAATTCTTATTGGCGTTGCTCGACTATCAGATCAAGGCAGATCGGGAAGACCTGATGCTCGACATGAAGGAGAAATCGGTCAAGTCGATGATGAAGTCAGGCGGGAAGGATGCGGCTCCAGCAACTGTCAAACAGGAGAACCAGGGTGGCAAGGGCAGAAAGGGAAACCCGGTGGACCTGATGCCGCTCCTGTGCTCCCAAAAGCCAAGGCAAAGGGCCACGCTGGCAAGAACGGCAAGTCCGACGGTGCCAGCGACAGAGGCAAGAGTCCGGGCGGAAGCAAGGATAACCCCTGCTGGTACCACTTCTAATCGGCGAAGGGGTGCGTGAAAGGGAATGAATGCACTTTTTCCCACAGCAAGAAGACGGAGCATAAGTTGGAGAGCATGTCCAAGGGGAAAGGAAAGGGCAAATCCAAGTCCAGATCATCGTCACCAAAGAGGGATGATGGAGCATGCTTCGCGTTTCAGAAGGGGGAGTGCGATAGGGGAAGCGCTTGCAAGTACAGGCATGAGCTCATCAAGAACAATTCAGCTCCAGCAACGTCAAATGACAAGGCGCAAGCCAAGTCGAAGGCTGCCGCCAAAGCCGCAGCGCCAGCCATTGCGAGGAGGGCCATCGCAATGCCCGCGATAGTCCTGAAGCAATCGGCTCCTGCAGGGAAGGTAAGCTTCAAGAAAGACGTTGATCAGGTCGAACCGGACGAAGCCGAGACTGTCTACCACGAGCACGATGACGACGCGATGAGCGAATCATCGAGATGGTCTGGCGAGTCCGAGATCCCCGAGAAAATGGTGGGGTTCAAGGAAGTGCTCGACGTCGACGAGAATGGGGAGATCACCTACCTCGAAGACGAGAGAAGGCAATGGGAACGAAAAGGAGAATGGTACGGTTATGAGGACAATGTGAATGAGCCTTATCAGTACGTGTACGTCGACGAGAAGAAGTTCAAAAGCAGTGATCATCGTGAATTATCAGCCTACCAAGTCCAACGATCATTGATACGTGCGAAGATACTGAGAGAAGTGGTGGATGATATATACAAGAAGCATTACTTCCCGGTGACCAAGGAAAGCAGCATAATGTTCGAGTATGATCGGAACAAGGACGAGATCAAGGAATCGGCTGTCGACTGGAAGAAACAGCATGGTATGCCGAAGAACGTTTTTGCCATGTCAACGTGCATCAGCAAACGGGTGAAATGGTTGATGGACACCGGATGTGGTCATGATCTCATCGGAAGAGCCAAGGCGAAGAGCCTGGGTGTCGACATCGTGAAAGATGACGACGAGATCGTGTTCCAGACCGCGAATGGTTCCACTTCCACATCTGATGTGGCCAAGATTGTCGTGGACGAGTTGGACGAGACTGTCGAGCCGCATGTATTGGATGAGACACCCACGGTATTGTCAGTGGGGAGGAGATGCATGAAGATGGGTTATGCATTTCACTGGATGCCTGGTAAACTACCTTTCATGGTTACGCCAAAGCAGGGATTCGTGCACTTGCAGGTCAAGGACGACATCCCGTACCTAGTGAGTGATGGTAAGCTTCGGAGTAACAGGCATCGCCCTACGATAGACGACCTCAAGGAGCACTTTTCGGAAGTATTGGCGATGGTAACGAACGACGAGGCAGGTCAAGGGGGTGACGATGAGAACGACGTCACACCCGCCGCTGTCGGTGAGTCCGCAGAGGCCGAGGGCGAACACCACGACGGGGCATTTGACTTCGGGCCACCCGGAGGAGCCGGTCCGGTACGTCCGCCTCCCGTGGCTGAGGAAATACCTGTAGATGTTGGGTCAGTCCCGCATCGACATGGTGATGCCGATGCTCACGAGGAAGAGGTTGATGAAGATGATCCAGATGCCGGAATCGAAGTAGACGTGTACGAAGGATCATCAATAAAGAGGAAAGTGGGAGTCCTCAAGAAGGACGCCAATTCCATAGCTCTTTTGCTTACACACAGGTACCGAAATCCCTTCTGCGAATCATGCGTCAAGGCAAAGATGAGACACTTCAGATCGCGAACGGGAGCATTCAAAAGAGAAGTGAAGACGTTCGGTGACCTGGTGACGTTCGACTTTGTGACGGCATCGGGAGATCATGAAGTGGAAGGCAGGTATGCGCTCATCATCCGGGACATATATACCGGAATTATCATGGCTTATCCCACCGCAAGAAGAGACACTGACTCAGTCGTCAGAGCTATCAAGCACTTCTGCGGGAGGAGGAAAATCAAGCAGGTATATTCGGATGACGGCCCGGAACTGATCAATGCGTGCGTGGAGCTGAAGCTGAACCACGACCTATCGCTGCCTGGACGGCCGCAGAACAATTCCATTGCTGAAAGAACAAATCAATTCATCATTGACCAGACTTCGGCTTGTCTAGTACATGCCGGTCTACCCACGTGTTATTGGGTGCAGGCCATCACCACTCTGTGCCATCTCATGAACATCGAAGAGGTGAACGGATCGAGTGCATGGATGAGGCTGCATGGCGAGGAGTTCAAGGGCGAGAAGATACCTTTTGGTGCGCTAGTGGACTTCAAGCCGAGCGGAGCACGAGGGGGAAAGAGGGAGAAGTTCGAGCCGAGAGGGGAAACTGGTATATTTGCTGGATATGTGTTGAGCACCGGTATGCATTGGGCAAACAAGTATCGTGCTTGGGCACTTACTGCATTTGCGGGTGCAGAGCTGAACATCAAGAAGGCAAAGGTTCCACCTCGGTTGAGAATGCCACATCAGCCGGAGAGGATGATCCTGAAATCTCCTCTGACATTCCCAATACAACAGAAGTACAAGGTTGCCAACGAGACTTTGGAAGGAATAGAGATGTCTATCGATGCAATCGGTCTGGATGCACGTGACCGCCTGATCGAGGATGAGGACTACGAGCCTGAATTGTTGCAGAGTGATGAGAAGCGACTGCTTGACGATGAGGTCGATCAGATCGCTGGTCTACTGCTCGACGATGGCCCGGAGGTAATCGCCGGAGATCGGGGGGATCACGCGGGAGAAGAAGATGCTAGACCGAGCTCCTCAAAAGGGAAAGGAGATGGACACCCTAAGGGCGATGAAAAGGTTGCGAAGTCCGACCTTCCACACGTGTCAGTTGGGCTACCCGGGGATGGTATCACGTACGTCAACGACGATGGCAAGGAGGTTAAGATCGACAAGGCGGGAGACCGTATCCTGTCGGGAAGGACGGATTCAGGCTAATGAAGACATCGAGACCTCCAGAGTTCACTCCTGAAGAATGGAAGATGATGAGTAAATATTACACCAAGGAAGAGAAGGCCGAAGTGAAGGGCGGAGGCAAAAGGAATGGGGAGATTACCAAGAGTAAAGAGGTCCTGATATTTTTCCGCGGCCGGCAGAGGCAACGGCAATTACAGATGCAGGGTGGTACTGGCAAGCGAGCGAATGCTTTAGGAAAGAGTTCAGTCACTTTGGTGGTTTCCTTGCAGTTTCATTTGGGGATTGCGGAAAGAACATATCATAAGTTCAGAACCCAATGGGATGTGGAGCTAGCACTTTGGCTGACTTGAATGGCTTCCAAGTTGTTGTTTTATTCCTTGGCGGTCCCCATGCCCTGGCACAATGAGATTCGTTCGGGTTTAGCTTCATGACATATCCCACCGAGACGAAACGTTCTAGCTTGTGAGAAAGGAAGTTTGAGTGTCTGGTTTTGGTTATTTATGCCTGGTTGTTCAAAGTCTGAGGAGCGATCAAAGTCGACTCCAAACTGGGCGAAGGTGGTTGCATCAGTCATGGAGAGTCAGAAAGACGAAGCTGAGACAGCATCGGGGACGGATCCATCGGTCGACGAGTCGACGGACCTCACCTGGTATGAATGGGAGGAGTCTGCTGAGATAGTTTCTGGAAAAGTGCCACTCGCAATGCCTGCGATAGGCGAGGACGGTGAAGCCAAGAAGTACCCATCGATGCCGTGCGTGACTTCTGAGCGAATACAGCACAGAGAGGAAGCTGTGAAAGTTGTACGATTCTTCGACGCTTTAGTATCCAGGCCGGTAGGCCGGAAAGAGATGTTGACCAACCCTGATGCATTAGCATCAATGAAGAAAGAGTGGTCGGGATTAATCGACCAGGGGGTCTTCGATCTTGGCGCGGTGCGTGAATATGACGTTGTAGCCAGAGAAGCAAAAGCGAAGGGGGAAGAAATACACATGGCTCGCGCGCATGGCATTTGCGTTGAAAAGCACTCACAGTTACCTGTTGGTGATCCTAAGAGGAAGTTCAAGGGTAGAGGCGTGTTGCTGGGGAACCAAGTGAAGAACCAAAGCTTTGAGGCTGCGATGTTTCAAGATTTGGGGAACTCCTTCTCTGCTACATTTGATAAGCCCTTTCGCGTTGGGCGGATTTTCTGGGTTGTCACGATGGCTGGGATGTGCAGATGGCCGACGCTGTTCAGGCGTATATACAGGCCACCTTGAGAGGCACGCCGTGTTGGATTGAATTGCCACCGGAGGCCGTGCCAAGTGAATGCAAATGGGATAAGTACAGAAGACCAGTCGTCCCGTTGAGGAGGGCGCTGTACGGACACCCAGATGCGGGAACATTTTGGGAGCAGCACTGCGATGAGTCGGTGCGTGCCGTTGGTTTTGAGCCCATCGGCGAAGAATGGCCTTCAGTGTACATTCACGAAAAGCTCCAGCTTGTTCTGGTTGTGTATGTCGACGACTTCAAAATGGCAGGGCCGCGGAAGAACCTTGCCCAAGGGTGGAGCATGTTGCGTACACGTTTGAAGATTGAGCCCGAGACTGGACTTGACATGTACCTTGGTTGCAATCAAAGCTAGGGAAACGTCACTCTCGGGAACGGACACCGAGTAACAACGGTGACCTATGACATGGAACAGTTCCTACGTTCCTGTGTCGACCGCTATCTTGAGGTGGCGGGCGACGTGAAGTTGAATAAGGTTGTCACCCCTGAGTTGCATGAAGAAACAAAGAATCACGTCTCACGGAAGCCTGCCAGAAAGGGGCCGTCAGTCGTGTGCAATTGGTGTAACAATCTTGTGCCCACCGACGGTTCTGCCACAGTGCCGGACCAACGGGGAGGGACTCCTGAGTTGGCATGAAGGAGCCCGTGCGTGGACACCTTGCTCCGCATGCCGCTAGCGTACTGATGAAGTTGCTGTACGGTGCGCGGATTGCTCGCTTCGATTTGTTGCGGCAAGTGAATCGCCTAGCACGGAACGTGCTTAGGTGGACTGACTCCGATGATCGGGGTTTGCATCACTTGATGTGCTATGTGCATCATACCAAACATTGGCGCATGGTCGGTTGGGTTGGAGACCCTATGGACGATGTGCACTTGGCCTGGTATGCGGACGCTGACTTTGCGGGATGCATTGACTCGCTGCGTTCCACCTCCGGTGGACACTTGAATATACAAGGGCCTAATACCCGGTTTCCGTTGTCTGGCAGCTCTAAAAGACAGGGTTGTGTGAGTCACTCCACTCCCGAGGCCGAGATTGTTGCGGCCGATGTTGCCATGAGATCGATGGGTATGCCCGCTCTCAAGGTGGTAGAGCGGATCCTCAAGAAGTCTCCGAACTTTGTGTTCTATGACGATAACAAGGCTATGATCGGTGTCGTGCGATCGGGGAGAAACCCCACGATGCGCCACCTTGAGAGAAGCCATGGTGTTTGCATTTCGTGGATGCATGAGATGTTCTCACGTGATTACATGTATTTGGCGTATGAGGTCACCGACAGAATGGCGGCTGACATCTACACCAAGGCGTTCAGTGATGGGCGCAAATGGAAACATGCATGTTTGCAGATTGGTCTACTTGACCCGAGCTTGCTGTCTGACCCGGATACCCTCAAGGCGCTCACACCCACGTGTGATCCCATAAAGGGGACCATGCAGACCGCTTCGGGGACAGTTGACGGAGTTCCAACATTTCCGTACACACACACATTCCGATCATGCCCCCGGACCTATGGTGGTCTGGATTAACATCTAAAGAGGGATTGCATGAGCATGAAGGACATGATCCGGTTGTTGTTGCCAAGGGACCCAGATTGATGCGTGTGAAACCTCCACTCGCGGTTATTACACCGTTTGGGAGCAAGTGGCTTCGTTCCACTTGGTTTCTGAAGAATGGGTCATGGCTCAAAGTTGAGGATAGAGTTGACCCGGGGCTACAATGTGTGCGAATTGATGGTTGGGTTGAACGCGCAGTTTGGCAGTTTCATCCCGTACCGGTCGCTGCACCGGCGCGGTAACGGTCTCCACGACCACGACCAATTCACGTCGGGTCCGGGGATGTTGACATGCAGTCCGTGCTGGCCGCATTTGTTGAAGAACTGTCGAACGAGCGCATAGAGTTGAAGTGTGTTAACGACCTTGCTTTGGAAACGTTGCTCCGATTGAAATTGCTCTTGCGTTGTCTGCATATCAATCACGAGCAGCTTGTCCCTGGTCGTTGTTTTGTTCCGTATCGCATTGCGGTGAAGCACAAGCCACAGTTAGCGCCGGGTATTGAACTCGCGTTGGTCAAACACGACGGTGGTGTGCTTCGCGCTCCTGTTCATGTCTCGCTTCCTGGTATGAGAACTCGCACAGTCGTCACTCTTTACAGTGTTGACTTGGCTCGGCCTATCGTGCTGATGGCATGTTCCGAACCACGTAACTGGTTCACTGCTCTTGCCCGTCATGACGGGCCGCCGGTTGTCACCATAACTCTGGTTGATGACTTACTGAGCGAGTACGGGGGGAGAATCGCCAGACATGTGCTTACCAAACCTTCCGATTTGTTGTTCTTCGCAGGGCCTTGCACGGGGGGATCATCATGGGCACGCCTCAACAAGACTCGCGGAATTGACACCGCAGAGAAAATCGAGGCCAAACCAAGAGAATTTTGGAGATTATTTGAACGGTTCGTTGAGATTAAACGGCATGCCATGACAAAACGAGCTGCGATTTTGTTTGAGTTGCCTGGAAGTTGTGATTATTGGAAAGATGAGAGACTGCATGAGGTTATGCATGATGGGACTAGTCACGAGTTTGATGGGTGTCGCTATGGCTTGAAACACAGATATGCAAAGAAACCCATGCCAATCAAGAAACCATGGAGAGTTGTATCATGGAACTTTGAACTTGGTGGCTCGTTGTCTAAGAAATGCAATGGAAACCATGAGCATGGACCTTGTGCTGGTCGTGAAACCAAAGAAACCCAGTTGTACACGTCAATAATTGTGGGTGTGATCCTTCGCCGTTTTCGTGCTCGAGCAAGGTGCCTCAAACCGGCACCGTTGAAACTCGCTCTAGCTTGCATTACGCGAAGGAGATCGCGGAAGCACCAAGCTACTGCGAGCGAAATCTGCACCACCCCAACTGCACAACCGAGGTGCTGGGCCAGTCCCGAACCTCTGGTGCATACGGGGAGCTGGGTCAGTCCCGAACCCCAAGCTTCAAGGAGGAGCTGGACGAGTTCGTCACCTCTATCTGAAGCTGGGATCGCATTGGGACAATTCCGTGGCTTCATTTGCAGCTGCTTATTTTGGATTTTCCTGGGTCTGGAGAATATCATCAAGATGACTGCCAATCCGAATGTCGTCAATGCAAATGAGTTCTTCTGCGTGCCTGTTGGGAAATCTAGGCAAGCAGCAATCTTATTGGGAAATTTGGTGAAGAACGCCATCGAGGAAGGCAAGAGGATACCCAAGAGGATGGAGATGAGCAGCGACCTGGGTATGTGCGTGAAGTGGATCGAGGACATAGGCGTCCCCGCTATTTATGCATACTCTGCGTACTACTCTGCCAAGGGCCGCGGGATGATGAAAGGGGAAGGGCAGTCTATGAGGGTTGCCTTAGAGTTCATCAGCAAAGTTTTCGGACAGCTTTCTGCCGACGAATGTATGCTTGGAGGGAGGGAATTCTGCAGCAAGGGAAAGAAGATCGTGTCGGCGCTGAACCAACTTTGCGGTGAGGCAACGATGCTGGCGAAGAACCCCGAGTTGCTCAACGTAACCAAGTACTGCATGGAAGGGGCGGATATGTTGAGATCAATCGCGAACATCTGGGATCTCGCACTAGGCGTGGCCGAGGACAACGATGAACGGTCGTTCAATGCTGCGTTCCACCAGGACACCCCGGTTGGGGAGGTGTACAAAGAATTCATCAGCGACGAGTCATCTAGGGCATCGTCATCGAGAAGGTGGAGGAGCTCCGAGGAGTTCCAGACGACTGCAGAGTTTGAGAGGCACGATCGGAGAATTGCAAAGTACAGAGTTCGAAACTGGGGGAAAGTGTTCACGTTGAGCGTGATCAAGGCTCCCAAGATCGACTCCTACGGTCGTGGTTCCAAGGACGACTACCAGAAGAATTGGGACCTTGGGTTTGTCTACCAGAATGAGCTGCAGGCATCGATGAAGAACCTCGCATATGCACTGAGGAGGGATGAGAATGCCAGCCAGAACAACCTATTGCGCTGGATGATCTGTGGGTCAACCCCCAGTGACATCTCTGATGCGTGCATCGGGGCGGTCAATTCGCTCATGTGCGTATCGTTCATCATGAGGAGATTGCAGCCACAACAACGCCACGCTGGCCACGGTGGCCGCCAACTACGGCCTCAAGACGGTGGTGGACCAGCACTCCCTAGACATAGCGGCGAGGATCACGCCGCTGGAGGTAGACACCAAGGTGGCCAACGCTCTCCTGGGGGCCGTCACCGCCGCAGCGCTGCGAGCCGAGACGCCTCCATCGCGGGGCTGCAGGCCTCCAAGGCGGACGCCAGCGCCCTGACAGCGTACGCCCTGCTCTCGGCCGTCGACACTTCCTCAGAGGTGGACTCTAAGATAGCAGCGGCCCTCCTAAACGCAGTCACCACGGCAGCCCTGGACGCCGCCCTCCTCGGCAAGGCGGACGCAAGCGCGCTGGCCTCCCTGCTCTCCACGGTGGACGGGTTGGACACGCCGCTGGAGGTAGACACCAAGATAGCAAATGCCCTGCTGGGTCTCGCCACCGAGGCCTTCGTCGCCGCGCAGCTTGCTAGCCGGGACGCCAGCATCACGGCGCTCCAGGGGGCCAAGGCCGACGCGACGCTGCTGGCCTCATACGCCACGAACGCCGCGCTCTCGGCCAGCGAGACCACGCTCCAGAGCGCCCTCGACGCAATCCTCGCGGAGCTCGCCGCCCTGCAGCTTTCCGGAGGCGGAGTTGTTAACGCGCCGGCCTGGGCGGGCTTCACAACTTGGGAGCTCCTTCGCGGAAGCAGCGTCGTTCGCAACCTGCACTTCATGGCTCCTCTCTCTGCTGCGCTGGACAACGGCGACGACACGCTGCTTTCTCGGTCCGACTGCTACTTTCCATCGCGAGTAGCGGCGGAAGGCGGGGGCCCTCGCAGCTGCGCTGCTGGCCTACTACATCTCGGCGAAAGTGGACGTGCTGCTGGGCGACGACACGCGCTGCTGGGCGACTACCGAACGGCGAGCGCCCAGGACAGGCGCCATCGCGGGTGCGCTGCGACCGGACCAGGACGTTTTCACACCGCCTCGGCGCTGGTGCATTGCTTGGCTGCCGACCAGGACACGGCAATGGCCTCCAGCCCTGCTCGGCTACTACACCATCGCGCAGGTGGACGGCCTCCTGACGGGCAAGCTGGGCGTGAGAGAGGGGGAGAGAAGGTGCCCGCGTCCTCCACGCGCCGGTCCGCAAGCTTCTTGTTGTACCGGAACTTGTCGGCGTTGTCCTGCAGCAGCCGGAACTCGGTGGCCGGCTGCTTCTCCTCAGGCGCTCCGTACACCGTCTCGTGCGGCTGGGCAAAGTAGGCCTGCTGAGCTCCCGGCCGGGAGTCAGGCTGCAGGTGACGATGTTCCAGGGGTTCACAACCAGGGTCAGCGTGTAGCCGTCGACGCTCAGAGCCGCGACGGTGCGTGGCCACGCTGCGCTGGGGCGGACCGGCCAGTTCGACAGGGAGACGTCCATGAAGCTTTGCCAGCTTTCACGGCAGCGTCCATGCGGCAACACGCCGGCTAACGAAGCGCGGCAGGCCGCTGCGCTGAGGCAGCTGGACGACTTCCTGGGACAGCTCCCGCCCAGGACCATTGACTGAGGGCTTTGAACGGCTACAAGAGTATCCCGCTTTGTGCGGCTTAAAAACGCGGTTGCAGATGAACACCCAAGCCCGGCTCCACAGAAAAAAGGCAGGACTTGCGCCTTGGGCGAGCTTGGGGGGCCCTCAGGCAGAACACAGTTGCATGATTCCTGCATGAGCCTCTCATGAATCCAACATGGGTGTCTCGTGAGAGCGTGGACGCCACGTGACTGCACAATGGCACGCTCGAGTCAAACCATGTCAAGACTTTAGGGATTGGGTCGCCACAACATCTGCCAAATTTGCCTCTTGGGATGCCCCGCCAATCATCAAGATTTCCAGCGCTCCCCCCCCCCTAGCCCCCGCTACCCGTGCTACCCGTGTTCCCCCCCCCCGCGCTACCCGGCTACCCGCGCTGCCCCCGCTATCCCCATGCTACCCATGCTACCCATGCTACCTGTGCTACCCATGCTACCCATGCTACCTGTGCTACCCGTGCTACCTTGTAAAAATGCTGCCAGGGCCAATGTAGTTGCGCTTTGTTGAGGTGGGTAGCATGGGTGCATGGCCTCTCCCCCAGGTCTGCATCAAAATGTGAAGCTGCCAAGCTTGTCCTTTTCTATCCAGCCTGTTTCCAGCGCTGGCTGGATGAGGCATCCTGTCCTTGGCAGCGACAACAAATCTGCAAGAAAGCCCACGTGGGGGCAAAAAGCACGATGGGCTTGCCCAACTTTTCACTCGCACGATGTAGAAAACTCTCTCCTGAACAGGCCGACTGCCCAAACTACTGCTTCACTGTGGGGCATCTGCCTTTGATCACCTGCTCAAACTCCTTGTAAGTCTCTGCGGGCACGCGCTTCTTCATGATGGCGGCCACGCCCTCATCGCAAACCAATTCCTTCATCACCTCCCCGGTGAGCGGCGAGGCCCATGAGGCCTGGAGCCCATCATCCTTTTTGGTCTCGATCTTGGCGCCGCCCACTTGAGCAAGCTCCAGCGTGGCCTTGTCGAAGGCCTCCACTGGCAGCCCAAAGGCCATCTTTGCAGCGGCCAACATGGCCTCGCCGGTCTTGGTGGCCTTCTCCTCCTTCTTCATCCCTCCTTCTGTCAGGTCCAGACTGTACTTGAGCTGCTCCTTGTGCCACTTCTTCACGCCCTCGATGCCCAGGGCTCGATTTTCATCCAAGCGGCGCAAGAGCTCGAAGGAGCCGCCCAAGGAGCGGACAATTTGGGCCACGCCCTCCGCGCCAAACTCCGCTTCGAAGCGCTCCTTGACGTGTGGCTGCATCTCCTCGGAGGTAGGCGCTGGAGAGTACCTCATGTCCGTGCGCTTTGCCACGTGCGTCATCAGCTTGAAGTACTGGGCCACACTGTACTCGCTGGCGACCAGGACCACATTGCCCCACACAGAAAGGGCACAGAACTCGTTGAGGATGCCGCTGTGCTGCATCACCTGTTTCGCGAGAATCTGCGTCTCATCCACCACCAGAACCAGTTGCTGCGGGTGTGCCTCGAAGGCTCCACGCAGGCCCTTCCACACCGCATGGGGCTGCGGCTGTGGGAAAAACAACCACTTCATGTGCTGAAACCAGCCGTGGAAGGTGGCTGTCTGGTTTGAGATCAGGCTCCCCACCACGAACTCCTCGATCTCCTTTTTGTCGTTCTCCTCGCCCTTGTAGTCGCCGAGGCCGATGAAGAAGCCCACCTTGCCTTGATCGTGGCATTCCTTCAGCACCGCACTGGTCTTGCCAGAGATCTGCAGTCCGCTGATCAGCGTCATCAGCTCGAAGTTCTTGCGCTCTTTCAAAGCCTGCCGGACGATCTGTGTCATGCTCTTGTTGGCCACCCAGGGCTTGGCATACGTCGGCTCCTTAAAGCGCCCAGCGGAAATGCTCCACAGGTACCATCGGGCATACCCCTCTGGGTTCCAGGAGTTGTAAAAACGTGCGCCCGTGACACCAGTGCCCACAAGAGCCAGGGGAAGCATTGCCACCTTGTAGATGCTGGCAACCTGCTGCAGCCGCGCCCACCATGAGCTTTGAAACATGGCAGCTGACGGAAGCTTTTGGGGACTTTTTGCGGTGCTTCGCGCTATGATCAAAAAACATATCCAAAAATCGTTTTGCTTGAGGTTGAAAGGAAACTTGTCTATTGGACGAACGTCGCTGTGTGTGAGCCAACCCTTTCACACAATGCACACAATGCACAGCCAACGCATCCTATCTGAGCGCATCTTGGACACCGGTCATGCAAACAAGCCTCCCATCCTCAGGCAGCGGCTCCACCTGTTGGCGCATCTGCATCGCCTGGCAACGCGAGAACGGGGAAACGCAAGGCCAACAAGGAAGCAAGGCCAACTACAAGCTCCAACTCCAATAAGAACTCTTGTATCAAGACATGTCGGGCCTGATTCCGCTGGCCTGCTTCTCATCCACACTTTCCTCGTCATCTGAGATTGCTGCACCTGCTGGCGCCTGGACGCATCACCAGCTACCCGCAAAAAATGAGCTCCAAAAATTGCAGCTTCACAAGCCCTGGATGAGCTTATGTTCAGATAGCACGGCCCTTTCCCGCTCATCCCCAAAACAGAAACGGCCAGCAAGCTTGAAGGCGCATTCTCAGGTGCAGGTGGAGGCGCCTGTCTGGACTGGGTCGTGAATCTCCATGGCCTGCAGCGCTTTCGAGCAAGGCGCTTTCACGCAGAAACTCACCACGGTCATCAAATGCCTCACCAGCACCAGCGGAAGGCCCAGGTCGAAGACGAAAGATAGCCGTGCGCATAAAGTAGAGACCTTGCTGCAGCATGCTTGAAAGACATCAAGGCAAAAAAACAAAGTAATAGACATCCAGTCAAGCAAGCACTCTGCGGGGCCATGCCACCCATGCTACCCATGCTACCCATGCTACAAATGCTACCCATGCTACCCAGCACAAAAATGCAACCACACTCGCCCTGGATGCGTTTCTGTTCGGGGTAGCACGGGTAGCACGGGTAGCATGGGTAGCATGGGCAGCATGGGTAGCGTGGGTAGCACGGGTAGCATGGGTAGCATGGGCAGCATGGGTAGCGTGGGTAGCAGGGGTAGCAAGGGTAGCATGGGCAGCATGGGTAGCAGGGGTAGCAAGGGTAGCACGGGGTGCGTGCACTTCCCAAAAAACAGCAAAATTGCCCTGTGGCCTGCTCGCGCACACACACACACACATGCTGGCTCAAAGTTGCAAGCGGTTTGCAAGCTTCAAGAACATGCTGGTTCACAAGTAAAAATATCCAAGGCTGTTGGATGTACAAGAGCAAGAGAGCCAGCAACATCGCAACGGGTTTGCAAGCGTCAAGGACATGTTGGTTCAGCATGTGGCGCAGCACATGCACAACCATGCCCTGGAGGTCCTTGTCCGCCAAACTCTGCAGCTCCAAGACCAGCTCCGCTCGGACCATTTTGGACACTGTTTTGTTGGCGGGAACAGCGCTACGCCAAAGCGAACAGCCATGAAAAAGGGGCCCCAAATGCATCGGAAACACCGGGATCAAGTTGAATGCGGGGCCCCGCCTCAAGACAATCAGTATTGCTCTGGTTCCCGGGGGCGAAGACACGCAAATAAAATGCTACGAGGTGGTCCCTTATCTTCTCTTGCTCTCTGGAAATTGTGGCAGCTTACTCGCATCGTCGAACCCCAGTGTGAAATGCCCTTCTCCCTTCCCGGCTTCCCAACGTACGGGTTGCGTCCATGACCGCTTCGAGCAGTCTGCACTTCCCACTGGCCGACTGGCCAGCTGCTCAAAACCCGCTGAATCCAATCAAATGGCGGCTTGCAGGTCCCTTTGAGGAAATGCCCAGACTGACAAAACGTGGAGTCGAGTCCGGCCGCCCAATGCATGGCTGGGGTTGGGAGTTGGCACCCGGCCTGTACCTTTCAAGAAAATTTTCTAACAAGCAGTGAGTCACTTTAGCTGTCGGCACATCCGAACCCCGGGAAAATTCACCCTTTTTACAAGGGCAGGGAGGGTGGGAGGCCTGTTCAGCTGCCTATCAGCAAGTTGCATTCCTCTGCTTTCGCCAGAACTTCCAGACAATAAGGGCCACAGGAAGGAGCACCATTTCCGGGCGTGCAAGGCTTTTGTGCCTTGAGGTTGCGAATTGATCTGATCAGCTTGGGCTCTACTGTTCGGATGGTCAGGAAAGATGTGCATCATTCGCAAACGCTCGGCACAGAATCCCATGACAAGAAGCTGAGTGAAAGTCTACGCGAATCTTTCAAGCGAAACGAGCCAAGGCTGGAGGAAGGAGAAAAAACACGAACCAAAAGGAATCTGCATCCGAAGAAAATGAACCATCCAAAGATCCTGAGGACTCCACCTTCTCGCTTGGCCTGGGGCTCATCAGCCTAGCGCCTCAGGAAGCTGCGACCGCACAACAAAGGTCCTGGCAACCAACCAGAATTGGCCCCCCTTCCAAAATGGCCCCGGCTACCCGTGCTACCCGTGCTACCCGCGGGATTGCGGCGAGCCTCCCAAAATGGCCCCTGCTACCCGTGCTACCCACGCTACCCCTGCTACCCATGCTACCCGTGCTACCCGTGCTACCCGTGCTACCCGTGCTACCCGTGCTACCCGCGCTACCCGAGGGATTGCGGCGGGCCTCCAAATGGCCCCATGCTACCCATGCTACCCATGCTACCCATGCTCCAGCTCAGAAATGCAACGAGGCCTGCCTTGGCCGTGTTTTAAGGCTGGGTAGCATGGGTAGCATGGGTAGCAAGGGGATTTTGGAGGGTAAACTGCAGCAAGAGACAGGCCTGGTCCTCGTTGCTTGCCTTTGGCCTGGCACCAGGACACACTCAAGTTCCCTCTCCAAAAAGGCGCATGAATAAAGAATGCATGACATGCATTGACACCAAAAGCACATGAGGCAACAGACAGGCCTCGTCCCCCCTGCCTTTGGACTCATCTGCATGGCTTTCAATCGCCTTCGAGTCCCTCTCCAAAAAAATAATGCATAGCACGCTCTGACAGGCCTTCTCGTCTTCAGGCTCATCCGCCTGGTTCATGCTCGCCTGGCACCATGCTACATCCACGGAGTGACGCACAACAAAGCCGGGGTAGCATGGGTAGCATGGGTAGCGAGGTTCTGTTGGGGTGATGAAGAAGAAAAAAAACAGCAACACACGGGCCTCGCTGTCTTCCCCATCGGATTCATCTGCATGCCCTTCGATCGCCTGGCGCTATGTGACCCACTCAAGCTCTCTCCCCAAAAGCATGAGCAACAAATGGATACGCACTGACAAGCCTGAGTCCTCTCCCCTTCCGGCATGTCAGCATCGTTTGTGTTTGCCTGACTCTCCATGACTTCTGAAAAACACTGTATTCAAGCAGGAAGACTGCGGGCCTCGCTCCCTCCTTCGTCATGAGGGTTGGCATTGTCCACCGGCATCGGCTGCACAGGATCCTTGATTTCCAGCCTCCGGGAATGCAACATGATCTTGACTATCAAAAAAAATGTAACAGCAGGCCTCCTTCCTCTTGACTTCGGGCTCGTTCGTTGGCACGAGCCGTACTGCAGGCCTCCTTCCTATCAACTTCGGGCTCGTTCGTCGGCACAAGCTGCACCGGTTCTGTGATTTCCATGGCCTGGCGGGAATGCAACAGGACCAGAGATCAATTTACTGAACTAATCAATCTTGCTTGAAAGGGAAAGGATCCGCCTCCAGAGAAGGCGCAATAGTCGGGTCCACTCCGCGGCAGGTCTCTAGTCGCCAAAATGGCACTGCAACGGCAAGTCAATCACGCACATGAATCTCAAGATGACTCTCCGCCCGGAAAAAATGCACTGCTCAAAAAAACGTTTTCCTGCCTCGGCCCCAAAAAACCCCATGCTACCAATGCTACCCATGCTACCCATGCTACCCGTGCTACCCAGCTCGTAAGTGCAGCGAGCCCTCACCTGGCCAACCCTGCACTGCTCAAAAAAACGTTTTCCTGTCTCGGCCCCAAGAACCCCCATGCTCCCCATGCTACCCATGCTACTCATGCCTCTGCTGGCTGTTTTGTGAGCTGGGTAGCATGGGTAGCATGGGCAGCAGGGGGGTTTTGGGGCCGAGACAAGCTAACCATGATACCCGACTCACTGAGCATGGGTAGCATGGGTTTTCCAGTAGTCACGGCTGACAAGCAAAAAAACATCGGCGTGTTGAAAGAGGGGTGCAAGAGGGTGCAATCACAAATCAAGCCAATTCCATGCAAAATCGAACAAACAAGAGGGGGTGCAAAAGGGGTGCAATCACAAATCAAGCCAAAAACATGCAAAATCAAACAAAAAAGAGGGGGTGCAAAAGGGGTGCAAAAAGGGTCGGGTTGGGCGAACGAGTATCAAACCAGCGGGCTGGCGTGGGCAAACCGTGCAAAACCGTGCAACACGAGCTATTAGCCTAGGGTCTATATTTATGTAGGGCCTAGGCTAATAGCATTTTGTAGCTCAAAACCGTGAAAAACCGTGCAAAAGAAGGGGGACTCTGCCCGGAGTTTTTTTTCCTGTCAGGCTGCCGTGCGTGTTGGCGACGAAGCGCGACTCCGGGGGGTCTGGCGCTGGGGGGCGGGATTTTTTTTCGGCAGTGCCGAGCGGGCCCTTTAGGTAGGACGTGCCGAGCAGGCACAGTGCCGAGCAGGCACCGTAGGAGTGCCGAGCAGGCACAGCGCCGAGCAGGCACAGCGCCGAGCAGGCACAGCGCCGAGCAGGCACAGCGCCGAGCAGGCACTGTAGGGTAGGCAGTGCCGAGCGGGCACAGCGCCGAGCAGGCACAGCGCCGAGCAGGCACGTAGGATACTGGTTCGCCCAACTCCGTTTCGATACTGGTTCGCCCAACCCGTTGGTTTCCCGAGGACCCCAAACCCGGACCCAAACACGACTCAAACAATCACGGAACAGAAGTAGTCAATCAAGGGTGGCCCGGCCTGAGGGGAGGCGCCAGGACGTTGTTCGATGGTGAGGGAGACGGAGCTCGGAGTTTTTTTGGGCCCTTATAGGAACCTATAGGAACCTATAGGAATCTTATAGGAAACTCATAGGACACCTGTAGGAAGCCCTCTTCATCTATTTCTATGGGCTTCCTATGGACTTCCTATGAGTTTCCTATAAGATTCCTATAGGTTCCTATAGGTTCCTATAAGGGCCCAAAAAAACTCCGAGCTCCCGACACCCTTCGTCTGGTTGGGTCATGACCCGTTGGGCAGACCCCCCGTACCCGATGGGCGAACCAGTACTTTAAAAAAACGAAACCCCCCAGGCACGTTGGGCAGACCAGTACTCGAAAAAAAAATCCGAAACCCCTCCCGACCTGTTGGGCAGACCAGTACTTGAAAAAAAACGAAACCCTTCCAGACCCGTTGGGCAGACCAGTACTAAGCCAAAAATGCCGCGCCCTTTGGGCAGACCAGTACTTGAAAAAACGAACCCCCTTCGGGCCCGTTGGGCGAACCAGTACTTGAAAAAACCCGACCCCTATCCCCCAGACCCGTTGGGCGAAAGGGTACTTTAAAAAAACCGAAACCCCTCCAGACCCGTTGGGCGAACCAGTACTTTAAAAAAACGAAACCCCCCAGGCACATTGGGCAGACCAGTACTCGAAAAAAAAAAAAAGAAAAAAAAGAAACCCCTCCAGACCTGTTGGGCAGACCAGTACTTGAAAAAAAACGAAACCCTTCCAGACCCGTTGGGCAGACCAGTACTAAGCCAAAAATGCCGCGCCCTTTGGGCAGACCAGTACTTGAAAAAACGAACCCCCTTCGGGCCCGTTGGGCGAACCAGTACTTGAAAACGAATCCGAAACCCCACCAGACCCGTTGGGCGAACCAGTACTTGAAAACGAATCCGAAACCCCCAGACCCGTTGGGCGAACCAGTACTAAGCCAAACCCCCCCGGTCCCGTTGGGCAGACCAGTACTTAAAAAAAACGACCCTCCCCCCAAACCCGTTGGGCGGACCAATACTAAGCCAAAAACCCCGGGCCTGCTGGGCGAGCCAGTACTTGAAAAACCTGAACCCATAATCAAGCAGAAAAAACTAGCGAAAAGTCAACCGGCTGAAGGGTGCAATCAGGGTGCAATTAGGGTGCAATTAGGGTGCAATCAGGGT
>CAUJNA010000711.1:30000-167211 GCA_963377175.1 Effrenium voratum | reverse complement strand
AGATAGCGGTCGACACAGGGACGTAGGAACTGTTCCATGTCATAGGTCACCGTTGTTACGCGGTGTCCGTTCCCGAGAGTGACGTTTCCCTTGCTTTGGTTACAACCAAGGTACATGTCAAGTCCAGTCTCGGGCTCAATCTTCAAATGTGTACGTAACATGCTCCATCCCTGGGCAAGGTTCTTTTGCGGCCCTGCCATTTTGAAGTCGTCGACATACACAACCAGAACAAGCTGGAGCTTTTCATGAATGTACACTGAAGGCCATTCTTCGCCGATGGGCTCAAAACCAACGGCACGCACCGACACATCGCAGTGCTGCTCCCAAAATGTTCCCGCATCTGGGTGTCCGTACAGCGCCTTCCTCAACGGGACGACTGGTCTTCTGTACTTATCCCATTTGCATTCACTAGGCACGGCCTCCGGTGGCAATTCAATCCAACACGGCGTGCCCCTCAATGTGGCCTGTATATACGCCTGAACAGCGTCGGCCATCTGCACATCCCGGCCATCATGACAACCCAGAAAATCCGCCCAACGCGAGGCTTCAAATGAAGCAGGGGAGTTCCCCAAATCTTGAAACATCGCAGCCTCAAAGCTTTGGTTCTTCACTTGGTTCCCCAGCAACACGCCTCTACCCTTGTACTTCCTCTTAGGATCACCAACAGGCAACTGTGAGTGCTTTTCAACGCAAATGCCGTGTGCGCGAGCCATGTGTATCTCTTCACCTTTAGCTTTTGCCTCCTTGGCTACAGCGTCATATTCACGTACCGCGCCAAGATCGAAGACGCCCTGGTCGATTAATCCCGACCATTCGGGTTAGTCAACATCTCTTTCCGGCCTACCGGCCTGGATACTAAAGCGTCGAAGAATCGTACAACTTTCGCAGCTTTCTCTCTGTGCTGTATTCGCTCAGAAGTCACGCACGGCATCGATGGGTACTTCTTGGCTTCACCGTCTTCGCCTATCGCAGGCATCGCGAGTGGCACCTTTCCAGAAACTATCTCAGCAGACTCCTCCCATTCATACCAGGTGAGGTCCGTCGATTCGTCGACCGATGGATCCTTCCCCGATGCCGTTTCAGCTTCGTCATTATGACTCTCCATGACTGATGCAACCGCCTTCGTCCAGTTTGGAGTCGACTTTGATCGCTCCTCAGACTTGAACTTCCAGGCATAAATTACCACCAGACACTCAAATTCTTTCTCAAGCTGAACGTGTCGTCTCATGACGTCTTGGGACTGTTTGGAATCCATGAGAACAACCACCCCGTCGACAGGATTAACAACAATCCTGACCCATTCAAGCTCAGCCAAGTGCTTCCCATCCATTGGGTTCTTGTTCTTTGATATGTTCTTCCGCAATCCCCAATTGTACTGCCATTCTACTCCACCCCAGCGGTCCCGAAGCATCGCTCGAATCCTCTTACCACCGGGCATCTGTAATGTCCGTGCCTCTGCCGGCGCGGAAATCTCAGACTCCTTACTCTTGGGATCTTCTTCTTTCTTCTTGCCACCGCCCTTCACCTCGGCCTTCTCTTCCTTGGTGTAATATTTACTCATCATTTTCCATTCTTCAGGGGTGAACTCTGGAGGTCTCGATGTCTTCATTAGCCTGAATCCATCCTTCCCGACAGGATACGGTCTTCCGGCCTTGTCGATTTTAACCTCCTTGCCATCGTCGTTGACGTACGTGATACCATCCCCAGGTAGTCCAACTGACACGTGTGGAAGGTCGGACCTCGCAACCTTCTCATCGCCCTTGGAGTGTCCATCTCCTTTCCCTTTTGAAGAGCTCGGTCTAGCATCTTCTTCTCCTGCATGATCCCCCCGATCTCCGGCGAGTACCTCCGGGCCATCGTCGAGCAGTAGACCAGCGATCTGATCGACTTCATCGTCAAGCAGTCGCTTCTCGTCACTCTGCAGCAATTCAGGCTCGTAGTCCTCATCTTCGATCAGGCGGTCACGCGCATCCAGACCGATTGCATCGATAGACATTTCTATCCCTTCCAAAGTCTCGTTGGCAACCTTGTACTTCTGTTGTATTGGGAATGTCAGAGGAGATTTCAGAATCATCCTCTCCGTCTGATGTGGCATTCTCAACCGAGGTGGAACCTTTGCCTTCTTGATGTTCAGCTCTGCACCCGCAAATGCAGTAGGTGCCCAAGCACGATACTTGTTTGCCCAATGCATGCCAGTGCTCAACACATATCCGGCAAATATACCAGTTTCCCCTCTCGGCTCGAACTTCTCCCTCTTCCCCCCCCGTGCTTCACTCGGCTTGAAGTCCACTAGCGCACCGAAAGGTATCTTCTCGCCCTTGAACTCCTCGCCATGCAGCCTCATCCATGCACTCGATCCGTTCACCTCTTCGATGTTCATGAGATGGCACAGAGTGGTGATGGCTTGCACCCAATAACACGTGGGTAGACCGGCATGTACTAGACAAGCCGAAGTCTGGTCAATGATGAATTGATTTGTTCTTTCAGCAAGGGAATTGTTCTGCGACCGTCCAGGCAGCGATAGGTCGTGGTTCAGCTTCAGCTCCACGCACGCATTGATCAGTTCCGGGCCGTCATCCGAATATACCTGCTTGATTTTCCTCCTCCCGCTGAAGTGCTTGATAGCCCTGACGACTGAGTCAGTGTCTCTTCTCGCGGTGGGATAAGCCATGATAATTCCGGTATATATGTCCCGGATGATGAGCGCATACCTGCCTTCCACTTCATGATCTCCCGATGCCGTCACGAAGTCGAACGTCACCAGGTCGCCGAACGTCTTCACTTCTCTTTTGAATGCTCCCGTTCGCGATCTGAAGTGCCTCATCTTTGCCTTGACGCATGATTCGCAGAAGGGATTTCGGTATCTGTGTGTAAGCAAATGAGCTATGGAATTGGCGTCCTTCTTGAGGACTCCCACTTTCCTTTTTATTGATGATCCTTCGTACACGTCTACTTCGATTCCGGCATCTGGATCATCTTCATCAACCTCTTCCTCGTGAGCTTCGGCATCACCATGTCGATGCGGGACTGACCCAACATCTACAGGTATTTCCTCAGCCACGGGAGGCGGACGTACCGGACCGGCTCCTCCGGTGGCCCGAAGTCGAATGCCCCGTCGTGGTGTTCGCCCTCGGCCTCTGCGGACTCACCGACAGCGGCGGGTGTGACGTCGTTCTCATCGTCACCTCCCTGATCTGCCTCGTCGTTCGTTACCATCGCCAATACTTCCGAAAAGTGCTCCTTGAGGTCGTCTATCGTAGGTCGATGCCTGTTACTCCGAAGTTTACCATCACTCACTAGGTACGGGATGTCGTCCTTGACCTGCAAGTGCACGAATCCCTGCTTTGGCGTAACCATGAAAGGTAGTTTACCAGGCATCCAGTGAAACGCATAACCCATCTTCATGCATCTCCTCCCCACTGACAATACCGTGGGTGTCTCATCCAATACATGCGGCTCGACAGTCTCGTCCAACTCGTCCACGACTATCTTGGCCACATCAGATGTGGAAGTGGAACCATTCGCGGTCTGGAACACGCTCTCGTCGTCATCTTTCACGATGTCGACACCCAGGCTCTTCGCCTTGGCTCTTCCGATGAGATCATGACCACATCCGGTGTCCATCAACCATTTCACCCGTTTGCTGATGCTCGTTGACATGGCGAAAACGTTCTTCGGCATACCATGCTGTTTCTTCCAGTCGACAGCCGATTCCTTGATCTCGTCCTTGTTCCGATCATACTCGAACATTATGCTGCTCTCCTTGGTCACCGGGAAGTAGTGCTTCTTATATACATCATCCACCACTTCTCTCAGTATCTTCGCACGTAACAATGATCGTTGGACTTGGTAGGCTGATAATTCACGATGATCACTGCTTTTGAACTTCTTCTCATCGACGTACACGTACTGATAAGGCTCATTCTCATTGTCCTCATAACCGTACCATTATCCTTTTCGTTCCCATTGCCTTCTCTCGTCTTCGAGGTAGGTGATCTCCCCATTCTCGTCGACGTCGAGCACTTCCTTGAACCACACCATTTTCTCGGGGATCTCGGACTCGCCAGACCATCTCGATGATTCGCTCATCACGTCGTCATCGTGCTCGTGGTAGATAGTCTCGGCGTCGTCCGGTTCGACATGATCAACGTCCTTCTTGAAGCTTACCTTCCCCGCAGGAGCCGATTGCTTCAGGACTATCGCAGGCATCGCGATGGCCCTCCTCACAATGGCAGGCGCTGCGGCTTTGGCGGCAGCCTTCGACTTGGCTTGTGCCTTGTCATTTGACGTTGCTGGAGCTGAATTGTTCTTGATGAGCTCATGTCTGTACTTACAAGCGCTCCCCCTATCGCACTTCCCCTTCTGAAACGCGAAGCATGCTCCATCATCTCTCTTTGGTGACGATGATCTGGATTTGGATTTGCCCTTTCCTTTCCCCTTGGACATACCCTCCAACTTGTGCTCCGTCTTCTTGCTGTGGGAAAAAGTGCATTCATTCCCTTTCACTCACCCCTTCGCCGATTTGAAGTGGTACCAGCAGGGGTTATCCTTGCTTCCGCCCGGACTCTTGCCTCTGTCGCTGGCACCGTCGGACTTGCCGTTCTTGCCAGCGTGGCCCTATGCCTTGGCTTTTGGGAGCACAGGAGCGGCATCAGGTCCACCGGGTTTCCCCTTTCTGCCCTTGCCACCCTGGTTCTCCTGTTTGCCAGTTGCTGGAGTCGCATCCTTCCCGCCTGACTTCATCATCGACTTGACCGATTTCTCCTTCATGTCGAGCATCAGGTCTTCCCGATCTGCCTTGATCTGATAGTCGATCAACGCCAAAAAGAATTCATACGTCTTCTGAGGATGCTTGTCCGGTAGTCTATGGTAGGCATTGAGGCCGAACTCCATCTTCTTGCTCCCTTTGATCTTCCTGTAAAGGATGTCTCTGAGAGCCAGCTTACTGGGTCTGTCTTCGCTCCTCATCTTCAGCAGCAAATCATACCATTTGTTCCTGAACATGACCAAGTTCTTGTCGCCAGGAAAGTCAAGGTTGAATAAGTGCTCGATGTGGTAGACAAGATCCGTTCTATCGGAAGTTCTGAATGATTGCATAACTAATGCCACCAACTCTCGTCCCTTCACGATCACCCCTTGTTGATGTCGTAGTTCAGAGTGTCGTGTAGCATCGAGGTATACGTCCTTGGATTCGTCAGGTGCTTGTTTCAGCATGTTCTGCATGCCCATGGCCATCTTAATATCTATCGTAGCAAATCTGTCGCCACCTGAATCGCTAAGCAAATCCAGGTCTGGGTTCAACCCAAGAGCCTGCTCCAGCCATTTCGTCCATGCGTCGGTATCTGTATCTGCACATGCGCTCAGAACATTCATCAGCAGTTGCATCTTCCAGGTGTCAAGTTGATGGATCTTTGGCCAGGCCGGAATAGATACTCTCTCGGCCTCTTTCCTCGAGATTCTCGGTCGATCATTCTTGATCTCTCGGTGATCTCTCGATCTCCTTCGTCTCCTCCGTGTCCGATCGTCTTCTTCCTCTTCTTCTTCCTCGTCTTCCTCATCTCCTTCGTCGTCGTCATCCTCATCCTCATCATCGGGTGGATCATCCGGAGGTCCTCCTCCGCCACCAGCGAGGCTCAACTGACGTCGACCCGCTCCCTGCCCATCCCCATTGGGCGGGAATCCACCGTAATCCAATGGGGGCGTAGTACCGTTGTTTCCCCCCCCATCACCACCACCAGTCGTAGTAGTGGATTGTGGGACATGCCCAACAACCCCTTGCATCTGGGATAGGTGTACATCGATCGTTGGATCACCGAAAGACGGAAAGAGGATCGAACCTGGCATCAGCGACGAATTAGGGATTTGTTTCGAAGACGATGACGGGATTAACCCAGCCACCTTCTTGTCTATCCTACTTGAATTAGCCTGGGTTCCTCCCTCAGCGCGTTTCACTACTGCTCGTTCACGATGTCCATCTTTGCCGCTGGAGGCCTCCTGCATCTCCAGCTTCTTGTGTGCACGTAGTTCCTCGTTGTCAGCATCGAGTTGGCGCACAAAACTCTCTTCTTGCTTGAGCGTCGCCTCTCTTTCCTTCAGTTGTCCCTGAAGCTCATGCATCTCCTCGAGGTACTCATCGTACATTCCCTTAGCTGTCAATCTCCAGTACTCAGCCTCCTTCGACTTCTCGTCCCTCGTGCACCGTTCCTCTTGTTTCTCTTCTTTGACCTGGGCTAACTCCAAGATCGCATCCTGACGATGACCACCTTCGACAGCAATCATCTGGTCCTTCATCGACACGTCGGACTCATACTGTTTGACGATCTCTTCTTTTTCGCGAAGCAAGCAATCTGCTCTCTTCGATACCTGTTCCGCAAATACTGTAACGTCATTCAGCCTCGCCATCAGCTGTTCCCTGGAGTCCTCCAAAGAGTACGTCTCGGGGCGCTTGACGAGTGCATGCTCCAACTGTGATTTCAGACTTTGGACCATCTCCTCCTCGTTGAACTCCTCGATAGATGTAGAAGATTCTATGCCTCTGATCTGTTGCTGATAAGCTGATATCTGTTGTGAAGCCTCACGGTGTATCTGATTTGCACGTATAGCTGATTCCTGCGCGGCCGACTTCTCGCTTGTCATGTAGGATCTCATCAATGCAATCTCCCGCTTCTGCTCCATGATAGTTCCTTCAGCTTGCCTCATCTGTTGCATTATAATATTCGACTCCATGTCTTTCTTCTCCCCGTACTGAAATGCGTTCATTTCCACCTTGCGCATCTGTTGGGCTTCTTCCTCAAACTTGCGCCATGCCTCAGCCATGTTGTGTTGGTGGTGACTCACTAGATGTCCCGACTGCTTGCTGGCAATCTCGCATCGTCTTTCCAGCTCCTGGATCCGGATGGTGCTTCCATAGTCTTCTTGGTAAAGATTCGCCATTGCTGCCGACATCTCATCAAGTGTCTTCTGATATTCCCCGATCTCCACCTCCATCTTATTCTTCTCTTTGATCACGGCGCGAAAATCTGCACTGGTGGGTGATTATGACCTCCCACCCTTCGATGTCGATCTCACGCCCTTCTGCGACGTCCGTGGTGTCGCAGGCGAAGATGATGATCTTCTCGGTGGGGATTCTCTTTTCTTCGACTCCTGATGAACATCGATCTGCTTCCATGATCTTGTGGGAGTAGATATGTCGCTGAATAGCGCGGAACCTCCGTTTCTAGGTTCATCCTGTGAATCCGCAACCATATCCATCACCGCAGGAAGAGCCATCAATCCATTGGATCCCTCTGAGCTGCTGTTCCCAAAAGTTGCAGTACTTGGGCTCGCCGAAGACGCCATTGTACTGTGTAGGTTATCGTTCCTTTATTGTCCCTGTACCCGCAATAAACCAGCTGTCTCCCAGTCCAGTGTAAGCTTGTAGTTACGGCTGATAACCTGTCAAGAGACGGCAAGGTGACGTCCCGTGGGACGCTGTGCACCGAACCCTCAAGCTTTAATACCAACCACGTAGAAAGGTGTATACGGACGATGCCGTTATAGCCGAACCCGTGTAAACGTTGTAAGGAAGAAGGAATGAAAGTCACAACAGTAGTCCTGACAGTGCGGCGCAAGCAGTTGTTTTCCTCCTAATGCCAATCACGGATATCCGCAGTCACACATCAGATCTTGAACCTCAATTGTGTCTTGAGCCAAATGGCAATCAATGGAACTTGGGAAGCACCACCAACAAGGACCTCAGAACTGCTACCCAATTTCGCAACGGGGCCTCGAGGGTTTAACCCCCAAACAACAACCCGCCCCCCACAACCACAAACACAACAACCAACAACGACATCAACCCACCGAAAACTGAAACACGCCACTTCACCCCAGGGCACCCCCTAAACAAATAAAACCCAACAAAAAACGAAAACACAAAAAAGCACAGAAAACTTCAACGCTGCCTCGCGGCAAAGTCAGCACTTCATTGCAGCCCTGCAAGCAGCCGCGCCTCATCTGGCTTCCGAGTCCAGGAACAAAACAGCACAGACGACCTAAAAAACAAAAAGATAACAAGACCCATTCAAATCAAAGCACATAGCGCCTCCCAAAATCACACCCGCGCCCCTATCTCCTTGGGCCTGAAACCCCGATCATTACCAGCCGTGAACACCCGCAAGCTCCCGCAGCTCGGGGCAGTCGCGCCAGAGCCGCCTGCCTCCGCCAAGCTACGACCAGCTGGCCCGAGATATCGAGGCGGCCTAGACTCTCCTTCGCCGTACGAACAAAAATGAGTGTTGCGCTACATGTAAAGAAGCATGGAGGTAGTCACAGCCGGAGCACAGGATGAGTTGATGCAGAGCTTGGACTACAAGCTGAAAACCAGCAACACCAACTACGTGACCGCACGCCACGACGTGCAGTATATCCCCAGCTCGCTGAGCTCCTTCTCCCCCGCCACCTCGAGGGTCTGCCGCATTCCGCTGACAAGCGGCACCTCGTTCATCGACCCCGAGTCGATCAAGATCGCCTTCAGAGTCAGAAACACGGACGCCACCAACCCGCTGGCGCCTGCCACTCCGAACCCCGCCTGTTTCATCCAGAGGATCCAGGTCTTCGCCAACGGCCAGCGCTGCGACGACATTAACTACTACGGCCGCACCGTGGCCGTGCATGACCTGCTGAAGGGCCGCGAGTACCACCAGAACAAGGCCGTGGAGGGCTTCGACGAGGTGAACAACTCTCGGACGCCCCGCGCGGTGCACCAGAGCGGCTACGCGGACGTGCTGCTGCGCCCCACCATGGTGGGCATCCTGCGCTGCGGGAAGATGCTGCCGCCGCAGCTGAACCTGGTGATAGAAATTGAATTTGCGGACGCCACAACTGCGCTGTGGTCTGAGAACGCCGGGGCGCACCCGGCGGGAGCCACGCTGAGCACCGACTTCGAGATCCAGAACGTCCGAGTTCTGGCCTCCCAGGTAGTCCTGGACTCAGCGCTGGTAGAGTCCTCTGGGACAACGACGCGGGCTCTAAGATCCACCTGCTGGCCAAAGCTGGGCAGCCTGCAGTACCCGCACAACCCTATGAAGGGAGCCTCGGAGCACTTCCACTTCCTCTCGGTCCTTGCGGGGACCTACGACGACACGGTGCGCAACATCGACATCGACCACGCGGGCTACCTGCGTCACAGCTTCATCGCGGGCTTCCCGACAGAGCGCGTGCCCAAGATGCCCCTCAGCGGCGTCAGCACCCGTTCGGGCGACCTGGCTCGGTTCACTTTCAAGGCGCTCGACGGCACGATGACGGACGTGTTCATTCACCTGATAGCCTATCAGCTGGTGACGCCCTTTGGCACTGGAGTCTCCGTGCTTGGCTAGTAAGCATCCATAGCTCAATTGGAAGAGGCTCTGCAGCTCTGAAGCTTGCAGACCGAGGGCTCGATTCCACCCGTTCCCTACCCGGATAGCGCGGACCTTTACATAGGATGACAAAAAAGGAAAAGTTACCCAGCAAGTGAATTCAGTTCGGTGGGCAATGCCTTTTGGAAATTCATTTTCCTCCCTCTACCCCTAGAAGAATCCCCGAGACGGATCTTTCCGCCTCCAGCCCATGACCGCCCCTCTCCTGAATAGAAAAATCCCGAGACGGAATCCTTTCCATCTCCTGGAAATAGGAAATTCCCCATTCCCCCCGAAAAAACGGATCTTTCCCGCCTCCAGACCACCCGGCGGCGCCTCATCCTGGGAAACATAGAAACCCCGACAACCACGCGCGCGCCTCCTCCTGGAAACAAAGAGTCGGGAGATAACCCGTCCCTAGGAACAAGAAATTATCATGGTCCGAGACGGATCATCGCCGAGAGACGGATCTTATTGCCTCCAGCCCGGTGAGCGCCTCTCCTAGGAACAAGAAATTATCATGGTCCGAGACGGATCATCGCCGAGAGACGGATCCTCCAGCCCGGTGAGCGCCTCTCCTAGGAACGAGACGGATCATCGCCGAGAGACGGATCTTATTGCCTCCAGCCCGGTGAGCGCCTCTCCTGAGAATAAAAAAATCTATCATGGTCCGAGACGGATCATTGTGGAGAGACGGTTCTTTCCACCGCCAGCCCGGCGAGCGCCTCTCCTGAGAATAAAAAAAACCTATCATGGTCCGAGACGGATCATTGTGGAGAGACGGTTCTTTCCACCGCCAGCCCGGTGAGCGCCTCTCCTGAGAATAAAAAAAACCTATCATGGTCCGAGACGGATCATCGCCGAGAGACGGATCTTATTGCCTCCAGCCCGGTGAGCGCCTCTCCTAGGAACAAGAAATTATCATGGTCCGAGACGGATCATCGCCGAGAGACGGACCTTTCCGCCCCCAGCCCAGTGAGCGCCTCTCTTGAGAATAAAAAAACCCATCCTGGTCCGAGACGGATCATCGCCGAGAGACGGATCTTCCTGGTTTTTTTTTGGCCTTGGAACTGGAGACAGGCACCAACCGATTTTTGGTTGATGCCCGCGTAGAGTTCGACTACCATTTGGAACTGGAGACTGGCACCACCCAATTTTTGGGTGATGCCCGCCTAGAGTTCAGCTACCAATTGGAACTGGAGACAGGCACCACCCAATTTTTGGGTGATGCCCGCGTAGAGTTCAGCTGTCTGAGCCAAAACGGTGATCCTGAAAAAACCTTATAAGAAAAATGATCCTCGCTTCAGTCCGGGATGCTCAGCCGATCCGCAAGCTCTGCCGTGGCCGCGCTCGCAATCTCCTCGCACAGCGCCGTAGGAATGCTGTAAAGCAGCTCGCGCGACTGCCCTCTGACCCTCTCGCGCTGGCCCCCCATGAGTCGAGGCCCCCCTTGGGCGCCCCTGCTCCTGCACAGCCCTCGGCTTGGCCTCCAGCGCATGTTGGTCCACAGCCGGGTCTGCTTCCTGTACGGAGTCCCGTACTTGCAGTAGGTAACGTCCACCCAGGGTAGTCTTCAGCAGCCCGGTGGCCGGATTCTCGATGACCCACATGAGCGGGTCGAAGTGCGCCATGATCTCAAGGGCTCTGAGCACCAGCGCGTCGCCCTCCTCGAGTCGTCGATGCTCGGACCAATCTTTTTTTAATCGGAGACAGAAAAGGATGACGAGCCAGGCTAGCATGTGGAACTTGGGCGAGGTGCGCTCCAATGCTAAGGGTGGCAAATTCTTGTGCCTGGAGCCGCTGTTTTGGCAGAGCGAAGCTTCGCTGGAAATCCCATGGGAGCCCAGGGCCTTCTCCGAGGGGCAGCGCCCCAGCGTGAGCTTTGCAACCGACGAGCGCGCGAGGCTCTTCTGGGAGCGGGCCGAGACCGATCTGGTCGAGCAGCTGGCGGCCGCGTCCGAGCGCGTCTTCGACGCAAAGCTCACGCCCGAGGCCGTGCGCCAGCGGCTGCTGCCCTCAGTGAGGCAATCGCGCGGTGGCGATTGGATGCTGAAAGCCAAGCTGCCGGCCCACGCGCGCTTCTGGAACGCCGGCGGCACGTTTGCGGACCGCCCCGCCGAGCTGGCTCACTGCGCCGCGCGCGTTAGGCTGAGAGCGCGCAGCTTGTGGCTGATGAGCGGCATGTGCGGGTTGAGTCTTGAGGTCACAGATCTGCGCGTGGAGCCACCTTCTCGAGAGTGCCCGCTGTAGTTTCTTCCGATGCCGCAGCCTCTTTTTGCTCATTAAAAAAATTCAGAATGACCACCCACATCCTGGAGCGCCGCGAGCAGCTGAGGCCTCGCTGAGGGCCGTCGTCGATGCCGATGCGCTGAAGCGGGGAGCCTCTCTGGAGGAGGTGAGCCGCCTGCATGACGAGCTTACTCGGGTCTTAGATTCGCTAAATCCTTAGATGCGAGCTGTTCGGGCCAGAAAACCTGGATTTCAGCGCAAGCCAGCCTTTCACACAAATGGACCACGTGATCTGCCAATTTCGGCAGCCAAGCAGCGTTTCCACAAATCGACCACGTGGTTTTGAAAATTCGGCCACAAAACCGCTTTTTGCACATTCGGGCCATGCGATTTGGCAGGTTTTGCTTTGTGTGGCTAGCTTTGGACTTTTGAGGAGCTAGGCCCCAAAGCAAAAAATTGCACGGGCATTTTGCTAGGCTGAGGGAAAAAGCAAAGGGATCACGCGCGTTTCCTCCTAGGCGGCGTGTTCAAGGTAAAGGCATAGAGTCGTCAATCCAAGCCAGCCTTTTTTTCCAAGGCCGCGCGCCGAGATAAAAACTTTGTGGCTTGGCGCGTCGATTTTGAATTGTTACGCAGTCTTTGCAGAACTGACGGGCCGCGAAAAACACGGCCGACGAAAAACACGGCCAAGCGAGACAGCAGTCGACGAAAAGCACGGCCCAGCGGCAAGCAGCAAGCCTTTTTCGCTTCGCTCGCTGCAGTCGTTGCTCTCTGGACTCTGCAGCACGCAAGCGGCCGCCCCGCGGCTCCGCCCCACCTGCGTTACTCCTCTGCGGGGCTGCCCGCGTGTTTTGCTGTCGACTCGACACTGTCGACCCCTCAGCAGAACATCTGGGAAGCGCACTGCGGCAAAGCCCGCTGCAGCTGCAGCTGCGCCGCTTCCCCGTTAGTTTTTGGCCCGCTTCTTGCCGGCCGCTTTGGCCTTCTTGGCTGCGGCCGCTTTTTCTGCGGCGTTTTTTTTTCGCTTTCCGTCTCGCGTGTCTTCCGCTTCTGCCTGGGGCGGCTCTGCGGGGGTGGCTGGGTCCGCAATCTTTCGCTCTGGCTCTGATGTCGGCTCTGCGCTTGGGGGCTCCGGCTTTGCTGGCGCATCCTGCGAGGAAGCGGCGACCCCCGCTGTTGGCATGCTGCCGCTGCCGCCTCCTGTCTCACGGCCGGCCTCTTTCGCGGCTGCCGCCGCTGCGCTGTTGGCTTGGGGCGCTTCTGCTGCACTGACTGCTTCGCTGGCTGAGGCTGCTGTGCTCTGCGGCAGAGCGGCGTCTTCTGCGCCGGCTTTCGCGTTCGCCGCTCTGTCCGCAGTGCTTGGCGTGGCTGGACTGGCTGGCTGATTTGCTGCGTCCAACCGAGGCTGCGCAGACTGGCTTTCACTCTGGGGAACTTCTGCCTGCGGCACTTCCGCGCCTTTCTTTGCATCTGCAAGAGCGGCGTTTTTCGCCAGCCCTTGCGCCTGGCTGTCGCCGCCGCTTGGCTCTGCCTCGACCTCACCGCCGGCCTTTTGCTGGGACTCGGACTGGGCAGCAACTGTTGCCGCAGGGGGCTTTTCTTGCTCTTGAATCGCCTCTTTGATTGTGGCTAGCATGGGGGGGGGCAGCGACGTCACCACTGCCACAAGCTTCGTCAGCCGCTCGCTGAAGGCATGGCCGAGAACGCCAAGCCTCAGTCCCAGCACGTCGGTGGCGTGTGCTTTGTGCGTGACCACGCAGGCAGGGGGCAAAAACAGCAAATCCCCCTTGCCCACAGTGGCCACGCGGAGCTCCCCGCTGTTTGCTGCTTGCAGCACTTCCTGCTGTGTCCCTGCGGTCATCAACCTTTGGGCCGCCGCCATTTGGTCGGGCCTTTCGAACTTTTTCGGGGTCAGCACAGCGATCATCAACGAGCCCTCGCAAATCAGTCGCCAGCACGGCAGCATGGCGAGCTCTGTGCGGCCGGCGGACACCGAGCTTGCCGCAATGCCAAAGCAGCTTGGCCTCAGCGCCGAGGCCAAAGCCGCCAAAGCCTGGCCACCTCCGCCCTGTCCAGTTACTTGCGAGCGCCACTCAGTGGGCATGCCCGCTGCTGACCAGCTGCTGCACAAAGGCGTCTCCTCCGGCGCTCAAAGCAATCTGCGCGCGGCCCTCTGTTACCCGCAAGGCGCTGCTGGCAAACACCTTGCGAAATTCACCCACGCTGCGGCTAACAGCATCCTGTGCGGGTAGGAACCGCTAGGCGGAGGTACCCGCGGGGTCCGTCGTTGTCCCTAACCACACTCTTATCTGCAAGCCACAGCTTCCACTTCGCGTCTGCTTCCTCCTGGGTGAGATACCCGTGCGGGGCAAGCCGCGCCTCTTCCTTCCACTGCCCTTCCCACATCATGACCTTCTCGTTCTCGCGGCGGTCCCCGCTTTTGCTCTGGATGCTCTTTTTGAAGCTCATGAAGGCAAAGCGAATCTTCCCGTCCGCTGCAGCGGCCCGGCTCCGCTCTTTGCAGAAATTTCGCAGCATGTCCTTGTACGCCGCTGGGTCTTCTTGTTCCAGGGCCTTCATGTCCTCGGTCAACTCCTGCTTGGCTGCGTGGCGCCAGAAAGCTCTCAGGTGGCCGACGCACTCCTTGCACCTCTTCTGGTCTTTGCTGAAGTCCTCAAGCGGCCTCTTTTTTCCGCAGACGCTTGCGCACTTGACGGTTGGGGCCGGATCCTCGGGGTCGGGGTCCGGGTCGCCGCCGGCGACACTTTGACTCGGCGTCTTGCTCACCTCACGGCCGCCAGCTTGGCTCCACTTTCTCCTTCCCCTCCGTGGCTGGCCTGAGTTGAGCCAGTTGAGCGTTTTGGGGGGGTCCGCGCCGCCACTGCGGCTGGTATTAGTCTCCGCTTCCAGCTCCAGCATGAGGCCCTCGCCCCCGTCCGACTGAAGGTGCAGGACGCGCAGGCTAGCAGACCCAGGCTCACACTCCACCGCGGCCTCCGCCATGGCGCCCACGCCGCGCGAGAAGCTTTACCTGACTGGCCTGCTATGGCATATAAGCTAGTAGCAACAAACCTGATAGGCGAGTTGTTGCGATGTCACAACACCTTGACAAAAGCTACGCAGCCCAGGACAGATTGCAAGACGGCTGCCTGAAGTTCCCCTACCTACTTGATTGTTGGCCGACTGATTGCTCTTTGGCGGTCAACGCCAAACAGCTCTAATCAAGATCAGGATGGTTGCGAGTTGCCTGCTAGGGGGGTCTCTAAAACGCAAAGGCACGGGTGGACAAGATTTGGGGGCCTTGTTCTTGGACGCGACCTTGCAGCGCTGCACTAGTATAGTGTGACATGACTTGACTGAGTAGCTACCTGCATCATTGGCAACGCTGGGGCTGGGGTGCGTGACAAAGGCACGCAGCAGAAACAAAAAGCGCTGTCAGCTGGCAGGGAAGAAAATGGGACCCGGACGCAGGCAGTTGCCAGAGACACAAGTTTGCACTTGGCACTTGGCAAAAGCGATCGCTGCAGCCAAAAGAGAGCAACTTTTGTTGTCTCAGGCCAGTCGCAGCTATCTACAGCCTACCAAACTGAGCGGGGCAGCCCGCAGCCCGCACCGCGCTGCAGCTGCGTGCTACAAGCCTGGCCCGCAGCATAAGAAAGGAGGCAGGCAGGGCTACACGCGGCCCGCAGCCGGCCTGGCCACGCTCTTGCGCCGCGCGCCTATAAGCCTCCCACCATAAGCTGGACCTCCGCCCGGCTCATTCGCTTGATTCGCGCGAACAAGTCAAGCCCTTGGTCCGGCGGCAAGTCCAAGACACAGTGGTGCGCCAGCGCGTGCGCCAGCTCCTTGCCCCACACCTCTGCGAGCAAGCCCGCTATCTCTCGCAGCAGCGCAGTCAAGTCTTGGCCCGCTTCAGAGTTCGCGGCAACGCCCGCAGGCAAGCAAACCGGCAGCTGCGTCCCCGCTGCCGCAGCCTTGCTGCTCGGGCACGCCGCTTGCGCCAGCGGCAGCGGCGCCAGCCATGGCGCTGGGCTGCGGGTCAGTCAGGAGTCAGGAGTCAGGAGTTCTGCGGCGGGCGGCGGGTTTGGGCGGTTTGGGAAGCGCTGGGGCCGGGGCAGCAAAAACTAACACACCTGTCATGGGCATGGGCGTCGCAGTGTCAATAAAAAATGTCAGACAAAAGCTTTGCAGGTTAGGTGGGGTGGTGATGTCACTTCGACCGCTTGCAAAGCCTCAACTTGCCGCTGGGTCGACGAGCTGAAAGAACAGCTTGGCTAGCACCTAATTGGCACCTAACTTTCGCATGGTAAGGATTCAGGATCTCACTGCAACGGCAACGCTGCGCCGCAAAGACATTGTCAGCCTTAGCCTTGTCACGGCGAGCACATAATTAAATAGCACTTTGCGGATTGAGATGAGATGCTGAAACAAAGAAAGCCCAGCCCAGTGAAACAACAAGTGCGAAGTGGATTTCTTGACCTGCCTGATCAAAGACCATCCCATGGGGCGGCTTCAGTGTGTCTCTTCAGCCCCCCAGCCAGCAAACACGCTGCGCGGCTGCTACTTTGCCCAGGGAAAAACATCAACATGGGAACAAGAGGTTGTGTAATACGTGACTAGAGCACCCATGACTCATGACCCCGCACCCAGAGTCCCAAACAGCTAGCGTGTTGTGCGCTGCGCAACTCCAAAACATCTGTCGCTCACACTTGACTTTGAGGGGGCCATACAATTGCCGCGCTGGCCAACGCTCTTTCCCGCGGGCCCGTGAATCTGCGCTGCGGCTGCTGACAGGCACCAAGGCCGCCAGAGCCGAGCCCTAGGAGCTACGAGCCGTCTCGGCGCCTCGCGCGTGCTGGCGGTGCCTCCCACACCCCTGCGGCGCTTTCCGCGGCGACCTCCCATTCCTCCCCTTGCTGCGGCACCTCCTCTGTCGCAGCCAGCGCAAAGGCGAACACCGCAGCCACAGCCTGCAAGTGCATGCCATTCCCGGCCAAGCTTTTGACGCGGCTCTCCCGCAGCCCTTCTAGAGCAAGCTGCGGCTTGTAAGGCCCGCTGCCGTACACGTTCCACCCCTGCACTTCAAGGTGCTCAGGCGGCAGCGCCAAGCGCCGCTTCCCAAAGAGCCACAGCTGAGTTCCCTGAAGCATGGCGGGCACATGGCCGCGGACTGGGCCCATGTAGCCTGGCCGCTGCGCCAAATTAGCTGTCCACTGCCGCTCTTCGTCCGCCGCCTCCTCGGCCTCGGTTTGGGGCCGGGGCCGGGGCTCGGGGGCAACGCCGCTGCTGCGGGCGTCAAGGCCGGCTTTGGCTTCCATCACCTGTCAGTGTCCTTGGATTTTGCGGCGCGTTGCTGCGCTCACCGCTTGGTAGCACGACCACGGCTGCCCGCTTCTGGTGGTTGCGGGCAAGTGGTTTTTCTCTGCGAGCAGCCTGATGTACTGCTGCACTTCTGCTTGGGGCGCCCGAAACTTCTCGTCAAGGGGCATGACAATGTTTCGGTGGAAGACATCCTCGAACACCCGCTGCAGCTTTCGCCGCTGCCCTTCCTTCTGGAGCAGGGACGGGATCCACCGCCGCGCGCTCTTGCGCAGCATGACTATGTAAAGCCTCCGCCGCTCCACGGGCTCACCAAAAAGCGTTGGCGAAAGAAAGAAGGTCTCTATAGCGAACTTCTCTGCGGTCATGTCCGCCAGCGTGCGGACATCAAACTGCGGGGTTCTCCGCCAGGACGATGTCTTCGTCAAACTGAAGCCTCTCTGCAAGCCACTGCACAAATGGCAAGGTGCTGCGCCCAAACCAGCCCCTGCGGCCTCCCATCATTGACCAGTCGTAGCAGTTGAACCCAGCCACGTGCATTCTTGTCTTCATCGCAGCAGCGCCGCCCGCGTCCTCTGCGGGAACTCCCGCTGCCTTCTGGCCTGCGGCATCGCCCGCTGCAGCTGCAGCCGCTTGTCTGCAGGGCTGACTCCCAGCAGGGCTTGCGCCTGGAGCGCAGCTGGCTTCGAGAGTTGCGCCTGCTGCAACCCAGGGTGGGCTGACGCGGCACTTCTTGCGATGTCTGTAACAAAAACTCTCAGCAGCGCGCAGGTCTTGACGCATCACTTGTCGCAAGCACTCCTGAGCAAACGCCGCAGGGTCCAGCTCTGCTTTGAGCACCTCTGACTTTTTGATGCGGCCCAGCTGATGCTCGATGTCTTGCCAAAGCTTTGCGTTGCACCGCTCTCCTATGTCGCCACGCACGCACCCGGGCGCGCCCAAGCCTCCCCTAGACGAGGAGTCCAGCAAAACTGCGCGGCAGTCCGCTTCCACATCTCCGGCCCGCTGCACGCACAGGCGCGGCTTTGCTCCGTGAAGAAGCGGCGGCGCGGGCTGGAGCGACTGGAGCGCTACGGCTAAGCAGCGGGCAGCTTCCTCCGCGGTGCCGAGTCCGCTGTAATCGCTCGTGAGATGAACGCCTCCTGCCATAGCCTTTTCAAAGTTGCCCAGCAGGCCTGCCCGCTCCAAACTCTCCAAGAGCAGGTCTGGCCACATGTCGCTTTCGGACATGCTTCGCGGGCCATCCGCTGCAGCTAGCTTCGGCGGCAGGCTCGCCGCCTCCTTGCAAGCAAAGGTGTCAAGAGACGGCAAGGTGACGTCCCGTGGGACGCTATGCACCGAACCCTCAAGCTGTAATACCAACCACGTAGAAAGGTGTATACGGACGATGCCGTTATAGCCGAACCCGTGTAAACGTTGTAAGGGAGAAGGAATGAAAGTTACAACAGTGGTCCTGACAAATGCAGCGCAAGCAAAGTGTTTTCGCTCTCAATGCCGATCACGTATGTATGCAGTCACACATCAGATCTGGAACCTCAATTGTGTCTTGAGCCAAATGGCGATCAATGGAACTTGGGAAGCAACACCAACAAGGACCTCAGAACAGCTACCCAATTTCGGCACGGGGCCTAGAGGGTTTTAACATCCCCCATTTGGGTCGCATTGTTCATCATGCGGTCCAAACACCACAAAACGTTCCACTGGCCACGGCTTCAACTACGAAATCGTGTCGTGCATTCTTTTTACTTGCTATCACTACACCGTTCATTCGCTGTGAAACATGCCGGGTTCGATTGTACGAAAAGTGAAACATTCATCCTCCAATCGAAGCACACAACCATATGCAGGTGTATATAATACACAATCGTCACGTCATTTGACCACCAACGAACAATCCAGCTGCCGCATTTGCGCATCGCGCAGCTGTCATCCATAAATGGGTTGGCCGCAAAAGTCCACCAGAGGCGCCTGCTTGTAATCGGTCTGCATATTTCCGGCAAAGAAACATCGGTGAGTAATCAATGCAAATCATAGCCATTCCAGATACCAAGGACAATGCATAAATAATGAAAAGATATCATCTATAAGGTAATAGTTCCATCCATGAATATCCAGAGCGTCATAGTCATCGGAATATGTAACCATGTACACACCCAATCATCTTGGACACAGGAATATAAATCATGACATAAGTCGTTCCACCGAAACAGTGTCGATGTGACGCAAGTAACAGATGGGGACTGACCCACATCGTACCGCAATCAGCATCTTCACGAAGCATAACTGTCCCCAATGGACAGCCTATGGGTACGTCGGCGGAACTCCTCGTCCAAGTTCTTCTGGGCTTCTCGTGCCCGGACACACTTCTTGTTGTAGTCCTCTGGCAACCAGTACCCTTTCCGAAGGCACCAATCCAGCAGGGGTGTGTCGCATTTGTTCGGGTCGACGGCCGAGATGATGGCGCTCACGTTGACCGTGTAACCATGTTTGCCAAGGTTCAGGCCATCCCTCACGAATGATATATACTTACAGTTGAAAGCTAGTGCAAAGCATCTGAAAATAATATCACCCACCGGGTGCACTCGGTCCTTGACCAGGAGCTTCATTTCTTCCTTGGTGACATCGAGGATTCTCGCTGCAATCCACAGCTTGTAGAATGTGTAAAGTCCCTCGCATTTGCACACCATCATACGAATATACTCTTCACGCTCCTCAACCGATCGGAAGGATCTCGACCGAACATTCTCCGACTGAGAAATTTTCTTCGCTGTTGATGGTAAGAGTATACCTTCCTGATCCTGATCGGTGATGTTGGGGTACCTCTTGAAGTCATTGTGATACGGGCAGCCCGGCCTCCCTTCGAGTCCGGCATTCATCGTTCTCTCCTCACCACCTTCAAACATCCCCCACATCTTGGACAGCTGGAGTGCGATAAATCCTGCCATGTACTGAGCCTCACGCGTCTCGTCAAGGCAGATCGCCATCCGTTGGGAACTTATAATGTCCCGTGACGTCAGATCGGTGTCGCGGTAATGCCAACCGCTGTCTTCTTCTTCTGACGCATAACCGGATGTATATCCTTGCGTGTCCATGTCGTCATCTTCTCCCGGAACTTCCTCCGCTTCGTCTTCATCCTCCTGTGCTGCCGCATCGTGGTTAGCTTCTTCCTGCGCACGCCTGGCATCTCCAGAGACGTTGGGGTTTTGGTTGTCCTCCTCGTCATCGGAGTTGACGTGAATGTAGTATCTTCCGATGGAGATCAGTTGTGCCTCGCACTCCAGGCATAAGCAGAAGCAGGTGGGAATCCATATCCGGCACCTCAGTCCTTCCCATGTCTCATCATTCAGGATGACGACTTTGCTGATTTCGTCCCGGACCTCGTTGACCTGTGCGTTGAACTCCTCCATCTTGTTGTTTCGATAGAGTTCGCAGGCACGATTAACCATGTCAACGATGTAGTGCAGATTATCGGCACCTGTCTCAGTCTCCGGCATCCTCTCGCTGATCTTTGTGACGTTCTGGAGGAACATCGCTGCCGACTCTTGGGATGAGTTGACGAAGCCAGGGCAGATCTCGTTCTCCACACACTTCGAGTACGCTCTCTTGACGTCAGCGTACTCCAGGCGCTTCCCTCCGTTGCTTTTGCCAATCCAAATGGACTTGACCTCAAAGAACGGGATCACGTCGAAGACCATGAAAGTCCCATTAGCCGCGACTCCAGCTCCATACCGCGCGAGGGTTGCACTGGGAATGTAGATGATCGCAATCGGACCCCCTCTCCTCACGTTCCGCAGCGTCGTCTTCGTCGCCACGTTCATCTCATCCCATGGAGCAAACGCTCCAAAGTGCAGCGCCAGCCTGTTCCCGCCATCGATTCCGCCGGGGACTAACCCACAGCGTACGATGCTTGGCAGGTTTTCCACATACGTCACATGGAATGCTCCTCCGAGAGAATCACCCATTCTTGCGGAATACCTATTCGCCAGTGCGGATGAGCTCATGAATCCAAAATCACTGTGACCAGTTGTGACTCGGATGCACCAAGGTCTGTACCATCCATCGCATCTGTTGAACATCCTGTCGATGTCGCCCCGATCCATGCCAGCTTTGGTCATTTCCTCCCTGGCCGCCCTCGTGTCGTTCGGGTTCATGATGCTCGGAAACCTTGCTGCCAGAACCTGAAATCTCGATTTCCTGTGTCCAGATTCCTGCCACTTGATCACCTCCATGATACCCATGTATCGTTTCGCTCTCGTGGTGTATGGTGGGAATATGTCGTTGTTCCGGTCGTCAATGACAGCATCAATGTCGACCCATCCACCCTCGTCGCACCTGAAAGCACTTCCTCGGCAATTGCCGATTTTGTGTCGAAGGACTCTGCATAGGTCGTGAGATAGCTGGTTTGCTTGGTCCCTTGTAGCAAATACCGAGCGATCATCACCAATCCTGCATAGTGGAGCACCGTCGAAAGGAGCAACGCAGAAGTTGACACTCTTGCCAAGTTGCATCACGTCCACTTGCTCAAGGGTTGCACCTTTGGGAAAGTATTTGGGGTCAACGATGGACGCATACGCCCATGGCAAGTGCACATCACTCACATCGCCATACTTCGGGATGTAGCACGGGATGGTGTCGCATCCCATCTCAAGCGTCTTCTTGAACGTCCTGCTGTCCCCGCACGGGTTGTAGGTGAGGTCGACGCCACCACATTGTAGCTCTCCTCCCTCAGCCGTGTCAGCCATCTCCACCAAGTTGATGGTATAGCTATACATCTCAATTGTTTCCTTCCCTGCTTGTCCTCCTCTCTTCCTTTCCTTGGACGTTGATGAGGACGGCTCCTCCGTATCCCCCATGTCTTCATCAGATGAAACGGGGTCGCTGCTGAGTAGCTCACGGAGCATCTTCATCGCCTTCTCATTTCCAGCAGCCTCCTCAATGTCCTTGCAGTCGCCGTCGTGGGCCAGGTTCGCGCACTTCTTGCAGATTCCCATATCTCCCATGCACTTCTCCATTGACTCCAGGAATCCTAGTGCCGCTCTCCGCCCGTCGATCACTCGCTGCTTCTTGTCTTCCTTCTCAGCATTGGTTTGAGAACTCCGACTCGGGTCTGGTGCTTGACCAAGACCCTCATCTTCGCCCTCCGTGGCCTTTCTCTTGGAACCTTGTGCAGAGGGCTCGGTGATCAGGGATCGTGGATGTCTGGGCTTGACCTTGTTCATGATGTCAAGCACCTCCTTCGTGGGCACGCCGAGCTGTGCGGACGGTCTGTTCCGCTTTCTGTTCTGGCCCGTCGTGTGGGTCACGTTCCCAGCGAGGTGTCGCACTATTGACTACTCGAACTCCCTCTTGATCTTCCATGCATCCTTCCACAGTGGCAGTTCGTGCTGGAAGTACGACATCACCTCAAAGAATCCCAACACCATCTCGACGACGTCTCCCAAGGATTCCTCGTTCGTGGTTTGTCCCAGGAGTTCATACATCGTTCCTTGGTCGAGCACACTCTTGATCCAGGACGAATATGCCACATTGCCAAGATCCTTGCCTATCAAGAAGAAGGACATCCTCTCCTCGACTCCCTCGGAATTCTTGCACACGATCACATCCCGGGATGCGCACAATTGCTTCCCGTGACCGTTGTTGTAGAACTGCGCTGCTTGGTCCACAGTCATGCTCACGAATCCCACGTGAGAAAGCTCCTTCTTCAGCTTTGAATACACGAGCTCCCGTATGATCGTGATCATGGCCTGGATGTTGTTGACGTCCACCATGAGGTTTTGAAGGTCGGGGATTGCCACCACGCATTCCGCGAAGAGGCGCGTGTACATTTTCTTCCCCTCGATAGACATTGCAATACCGTTCGTGTCCGCGTTCCAGTTCGCGCAACAGTTCACGCAAGAAGAGGGATTGTACATCGAATTCGGTCCGAGCACCTTCGACTTGCTCATCTGCATCTCTTTAGCGCAAAGTTCGCAGATAAACTTGCTGAGCTCCGTGACCGTATACCATCGAAGACGTGGATCACCGACATCGGCTTTCCCAAAAGCATCCTGCTCGCCGTGTCCTTCATCTTGCTGCTCTTGTTTCCTCTTCGATTGCGCAGTGAAGGTCGGCTTGTACTCGCACTTCACCTTCGATTCCTCCATGTTCTTCGGGACGTTGAACCGAAGGTCGGGCTCGTTTATGCACGTCTCCTCCAGCTCACGCACAAACGCGTTGCTTGGTGCGACCGCATCGATGGATTTCTCAATCAGCAGTCGCTTCAAGAGGAAATGTTGCAAGTTCGAGCTCCCAGGGATCTTGTAGTTCTTTCCTGTGAGCGCATGGATCACGCGCCACAGGCGATCGTTCTCGGTCACCAGCGCACCTGCCGCCTTGCAGATCTCGCTAACCTTATTGGCGATCGTCCCCAAGTCCCCTCTTCCACCATGGAAAGCAACATCGCGATTCACGCACACCACGACCAGGCCCTTGCATGTGTTGACGAGGTCAGATATCGCCTTCTGCAGGGAGTCGATGATGGGGTTGGCGGTCACCAGCCATCCGCATCCTCTCATGCACACCCAATCATATAGCGACATCCAGATGTGCACCGACATTGGCGAGTCATCCATGTCTCGCCTCCGCCGTTCAGCGATGAGCTTATCCAGCTTCTGCAATCGGGAGATGATATTCAACGTGTCGTTGGGTGAGGAGACATGCTCACTCGACCCATAGTATGATCTCTCCTCGATGTTTGTCCATCCCTGTTCGTTGACCATCATCTGGAAGGTCTTCGTGCTCCCTTTCGAGTTGAAGGCCCTCAGGGGCCAATCCAGGACCAAGAAGCTCTTCTTGTGGATCATCATGTCGCGAATCGTCGCCTCGCCAATGGGGCTCCTCTTCTGCCTCTTGATAATCCGGTTCAACTGTCCAGGTGCGTTGTCCGGGTTCTCCTCCGCCTGAATCAACGCGTTGATGGCTTTGGCGCCCGGAAGGCGTCCAGTAATCAAGCATCCTGTTTGGGCACACAAGAAAGCATACAGCTGTAGCCATGCCGCATTCCCCTTCCCGGCATAGGAGAGAATAATCTTCTCCGCGCTGGTCTTCTCCTCGAAGCGCAATAGTGAAGAGGTCAGGCATCTCAGCATACACTCCCAATACGTTGCGTTCTTGCCTTCTGCAAGACACGGCCCAAATACAGTTTGTATGATTGGGTACCCTGTATTGTTGTCTATGTTGAATTTCACATTGACAGTCGCGCCGCTCAAAGTAATACCCCCTTCGAATGAAGTGTAGGTATCATGTCCAGCAGTTGGGTTGATAATTACCCATCTGTCGTCGTCACCGCCAGAGTTCATTCGGAAAATGGAGTCGATGATCTCGTTGTCGATCTTGACAGCATCGCTGGCTTGCGACCCCCCACTTGGAGCTCCCGGCTGGGGGACTGCCCCACCAGCGGTTTGACTCCTTTGTCCGGAGCTTGATGCCGACTTCTGCTGTCGCTCCGTCTTCCGCGGCGGCTCCGTCTTCGATGAGCCCATCACCCACCATGTCGGCTCTTCCCCAACCACGAAATCCTCGGGATACTTCTCCAGTTCCCTCTCGATTTCATGAATCGTGCAGTATTTATTCTGGAAGAATTCGATCATGACGTCCTTCTCGGCCTTCTTCTCGATCTCCTTCATCCAGCATACCCACTTGCGCCGATCTTGGTTCTCAGCGGCCCTGTCAGCCGCGTGCGGTGCCAAACTGATGGAGTTGATGTTCATCGCAGGCAGCTTCGACTCATAGATCATATCGATGCACCATAGGAAATCCCTGGCGTACTCAATCTCCCGGTAGAGATCGTTCAGCACCCTTTTGTCTGGACGGAAATAAGCTGTATACGACTGATCTTTGGAGTCCTTCTCACCGAGCAATGGCTGCAATCTCCTCATGATGAACGATACGCACATGAGCGAATTGACCGCCCCGATGCACGCATCAGAGATGTCACTGGGGGTTGACCCACAGATCATCCAGCGCAATAGGTTGTTCTGGCTGACATTCTCATCCCTCCTCAGTGCATATGCGAGGTTCTTCATCGAGGCCTGCAGCTCATTCTGGTAGACCAACCCAAGGTCCCAATTCTTCTGGTAGTCGTCCTTGGAACCACGACCGTAGGAGTCGATCTTGGGAGCCTTGATCACGCTCAACGTGAACACTTTCCCTCAGTTCCGATCTCTGTACTTTGCAATTCTCCGATCGTGCCTCTCAAACTCTGCAGTCGTCTGAAACTCCTCGGAGCTCCTCCACCTCCTCGATGACGATGCCCTAGATGACTCGTCGCTGATGAATTCTTTGTACACCTCCCCAACCGGGGTGTCCTGGTGGAATGCAGCTTTGAACGACCGTTCATCGTTGTCCTCGGCCACGCCTAATGCGAGATCCCAGATGTTCGCGATTGACCTCAACATATCCGCCCCTTCTATGCAGTACTTGGTTACGTTGAGCAACTCGGGGTTCTTCGCCAGCATCGTTGCCTCACCGCAAAGTTGGTTCAGCGCCGACACGATCTTCTTTCCCTTGCTGCAGAATTCCCTCCATCCAAGCATACATTCGTCGGCAGAAAGCTGTCCGAAAACTTTGCTGATGAACTCTAAGGCAACCCTCATAGACTGCCCTTCACCTTTCATCACCCCGCGGCCCTTGGCAGAATAGTACGCAGAGTATGCATAAATAGCGGGGACGCCGATGTCCTCGATCCACTTCACGCACATACCCAGGTCGCTGCTCATCTCCATCCTCTTGGGTATCCTCTTGCCTTCCTCGATGGCGTTCTTCACCAAATTTCCCAAGAAGACTGCCGCTTGCCTAGATTTCCCGACAGGCACGCAGAAGAACTCATTCGCATTGACGACAGTCGGATTGGCGGTCATCTTGATGATGCTCTCCAGACCCAGGAAAATCCAAAATAAGCAGCTGCAAATGAAGCCACGGAATTGTCCCAATACGATCCCAGCTTCAGATTGAGGTGACAAACTCGTCCAGCTCCTCCTTGAAGCTTGGGGTTCGGGACTGACCCAGCTCCCCGTATGCACCAGAGGTTCGGGACTGACACAGCACCTCGGTTGTGCAGTTGGGGTGGTGCAGATTTCGCTCGCAGTAGCTTGGTGCTTCCGCGATCTCCTTCGCGTAATGCAAGCAAGAGCGAGTTTCAACGGTGCCGGTTTGAGGCACCTTGCACGAGCACGAAAACGGCGAAGGATCACACCCACAATTATAGACGTGTACAACTGGGTTTCTTTGGTTTCACGACCAGCACAAGGTCCATGCTCATGGTTTCCATTGCAATTCTTAGACAACGAGCCACCAAGTTCAAAGTTCCATGAGACAACTCTCCATGGTTTCTTGATTGGCATGGGTTTCTTTGCATATCTTTGTTTCAAGCCATAGCGACACCCATCAAACTCGTGACTAGTCCCATCATGCACAACCTCATGCAGTCTCTCATCTTTCCAATAATCACAACTTCCAGGCAACTCAAACAAAATCGCAGCTCGTTTTGTCATGGCATGTCGTTTAATTTCAACGAACCGTTCAAACAATCTCCAAAATTCTCTTTGCTTGGCCTCGATTTTCTCTGCGGTGTCAATTCCGCGAGTCTTGTTGAGGCGTGCCCATGATGATCCCCCCGTGCAAGGCCCGGCGAAGAACAACAAATCGGAAGGTTTTGTAAGCACATGTCTGGCGATTCTCCCCCCGTACTCGCTCAGTAAGTCATCAACCAGGGTTATGGTGACAACCTGCGGCCCGTCATGGCGGGCAAGAGCAGTGAACCAGTTACGTGGTTCGGAGCATGCCATCAGCACGATGGGCCGAGCCAAGTCAACACTGTAAAGAGTGACGACTGTGCGAGTCCTCATACCAGGAAGCGAGACATGAACAGGAGCGCGAAGCACACCACCGTCGTGTTTGACCATCGCGAGTTCAATACCCGGCGCTAACTGTGGCTTGTGCTTCACCGCAATGCGATACGGAACAAAACAACGACCAGGGACAAGCTGCTCGTGATTGATATGCAGACAACGCATGAGCAATTTCAATCGGAGCAACGTTTTTCCAAAGCAAGGTCGTTAACACACTTCAACTCTATGCGCTCGTTCGACAGTTCTTCAACAAATGCGGCCAGCACGGACTGCATGTCAACATCCCCGGACCCGACGTGAATTGGTCGTGGTCGTGGAGACCGTTCCCGCGCCGGTGCAGCGACCGGTACGGGATGAAACTGCCAAACTGCGCGTTCAACCCAACCATCAATTCGCACACATTGTAGCCCCGGGTCAACACTATCCTCAACTTTGAGCCATGACCCATTCTTCAGAAACCAAGTGGAACGAAGCCACTTGCTCCCAAACGGTGTCATAACCGCGAGTGGAGGTTTCATACGCATCAATCTGGGTCCCTTGGCAACAACAACCGGATCATGTCCTTCATGCTCATGCAATCCCTCTTTAGATGTTAATCCAGACCACCATAGGTCCGGGGGCATGATCGGAATGTGTGTGTACGGAAATGTTGGAACTCCGTCAACTGTCCCCGAAGCGGTCTGCATGGTCCCCTTGATGGGATCACACGGAGGTGTGAGCGCTTTGAGGGTATCCGGGTCAGACAGCAAGCTCGGGTCAAGTAGACCAATCTGCAAACATGCATGTTTCCATTTGCGCCCATCATTGAACGCCTTGGTGTAAATATCGGCCGCCATCCTGTCGGTGACCCCATACGCCAAGTACATGTAATCACGTGTGAACATCTCATGCATCCACGAAATGCTAACACCATGGCTTCTCTCAAGGTGGCGCATCGTGGGGTTTCTCCCCGATCGCACGACACCGATCAGAGCCTTGTTATCGTCATAGAACACAAAGTTCGGAGACTTCTTGAGGATCCGCTCTACCAACTTGAGAGCGGGCATACCCATCGATCTCATGGCAACATCGGCCGCAACAATCTCGGCCTCGGGAGTGGAGTGACTCACACAACCCAGTCTTTTAGAGCTGCCAGACAACGGAAACCGGGTATTAGGCCCTTGTATATTCAAGTGTCCACCGGAGGTGGAACGCAGCGAGTCAATGCATCCCGCAAAGTCAGCGTCCGCATACAAGGCCAAGTGCACATCGTCCATAAGGTCTCCAACCCAACCGACCATGCGCCAATGTTTGGTATGATGCACATAGCACATCAAGTGATGCAAACCCCGATCATCGGAGTCAGTCCACCTATGCACATTCCGTGCTAGGCGATTCACTTGCCGCAACAAATCGAAGCGAGCAATCCGCGCACCGTACAGCAACTTCATCAGTACGCTAGCGGCATGCGGAGCAAGGTGTCCACGCACGGGCTCCTTCATGGCCAACTCATGAGTCCCTCCCCGTTGGTCCGGCACTGTGGCAGAACCGTCGGTGGGCACAAGATTGTTACACCAATTGCACACGACTGACGGCCCCTCTCTGGCAGGCTTCCGTGAGACGTGATTCTTTGTTTCTTCATGCAACTCAGGGGTGAAAACCTTATTCAACTTCACGTCGCCCGCCACTTCAAGATAGCGGTCGACACAGGAACGTAGGAACTGTTCCATGTCATAGGTCACCGTTGTTACTCGGTGTCCGTTCCCGAGAGTGACGTTTCCCTAGCTTTGATTGCAACCAAGGTACATGTCAAGTCCAGTCTCGGGCTCAATCTTCAAACGTGTACGCAACATGCTCCACCCTTGGGCAAGGTTCTTCTGCGGCCCTGCCATTTTGAAGTCGTCGACATACACAACCAGAACAAGCTGGAGCTTTTCGTGAATGTACACTGAAGGCCATTCTTCGCCGATGGGCTCAAAACCAACGGCACGCACCGACTCATCGCAGTGCTGCTCCCAAATGTTCCCGCATCTGGGTGTCCGTACAGCGCCTTCCTCAACGGGACGACTGGTCTTCTGTACTTATCCCATTTGCATTCACTTGGCACGGCCTCCGGTGGCAATTCAATCCAACACGGCGTGCCTCTCAAGGTGGCCTGTATGTACGCCTGAACAGCGTCGGCCATCTGCACATCCCAGCCATCATGACAACCCAGAAAATCCGCCAAACGCGAGGCTTCAAATGAAGCAGGAGAGTTCCCCAAATCTTGAAACATCGCAGCCTCAAAGCTTTGGTTCTTCACTTGGTTCCCCAGCAACACGCCTCTACCCTTGAACTTCCTCTTAGGATCACCAACAGGCAACTGTGAGTGCTTTTCAACGCAAATGCCATGTGCGCGAGCCATGTGTATTTCTTCCCCCTTCGCTTTTGCTTCTCTGGCTACAGCGTCAAATTCACGCACCGCGCCAAGATCGAAGACCCCCTGGTCGATTAATCCCGACCACTCTTTCTTCATTGATGCCAATGCATCAGGGTTGGTCAACATCTCTTTCCGGCCTACCGGCCTGGATACAAAAGCGTCGAAGAATCGTACAACTTTCACAGCTTTCTCTCTGTGCTGTATTCGCTCAGAAGTCACGCACGGCATCGATGGGTACTTCTTGGCTTCACCGTCCTCGCCTATCGCTGGCATCGCGAGTGGCACTTTTCCAGAAACTATCTCAGCAGACTCCTCCCATTCATACCAGGTGAGGTCCGTCGATTCGTCGACCGATGGATCCGCCCCCGATGCCGTCTCAGCTTCGTCTTTATGACTCTCCATGACTGATGCAACCGCCTTCGTCCAGTTTGGAGTCGACTTTGATCGCTCCTCAGACTTGAACTTCCAGGCATAAATTACTACCAGACACTCAAATTCTTTCTCAAGCTGAACGTTTCGTCTCATGACGTCTTGGGACTGTATGGAATCCATGAGAACAACCACCCCGTCGACAGGATTAACAACAATCCTGACCCATTCAAGCTCAGCCAAGTGCTTCCCATCCATTGGGTTCTTGATCTTTGATATGTTCTTCCGCACTCCCCAATTGTACTGCCATTCTATTCCACCCCAGCGGTTCCGAAGCATCGCTCGAATTCTCTTACCACCGGGCATCTGTAATGTCCGTGCCTCTGCCGGCGCGGAAATATCAGACTCTTTACTCTTGGGAACTTCCTCTTTCCTTTTGCCACCGCCCTTCACCTCGGCCTTCTCTTCCTTGGTGTAATATTTACTCATCATCTTCCATTCTTCAGGAGTGAACTCCGGAGGTCTCGATGTCTTCATTAGCCTGACTCCATCCTTCCCGACAGGATACGGTCTTCCGGCCTTGTCGATTTTAACCTCCTTGCCATCGTCGTTGACGTACGTGATGCCATCCCCAGGTAGTCCAACTGACACGTGTGGAAGGTCGGACTTTACAACCTTTTCATCGCCCTTAGGGTGTCCATCTCCTTTCCCTTTTGAGGAGCTCGGTCTAGCATCTTCTTCTCCTGCATGATCCCCCCGATCTCCGGCGATTACCTCCGGGCCATCGTCGAGCAGTAGACCAGCGATCTGATCGACTTCATCGTCAAGCAGTCGCTTCTCGTCACTCTGCAGCAATTCAGGCTCGTACCTCGATCAGGCGGTCACGTGCATCCAGACCGATTGCATCGATAGACATCTCTATTCCTTCCAAAGTCTCGTTGGCAACCTTGTACTTCTGTTGTATTGGGAATGTCAGAGGAGATTTCAGAATCATCCTCTCCGTCTGATGTGGCATTCTCAACCGAGGTGGAACCTTTGCCTTCTTGATGTTCAGCTCTGCACCCTCAAATGCAGTAAGTGCCCAAGCACGATACTTGTTTGCCCAATGCATACCGGTGCTCAACACATATCCAGCAAATATACCAGTTTCCCCTCTCGGCTCGAACTTCTCCCTCTTACCCCCTCGTGCTTCGCTCGGCTTGAAGTCCACTAGCGCACCAAAAGGTATCTTCTCGCCCTTGAACTCCTCGCCATGCAGCCTCATCCATGCACTCGATCCGTTCACCTCTTCGATGTTCATGAGATGGCACAGAGTGGTGATGGCCTGCTCCCAATAACACGTGGGTAGACCGGCATGTACTAGACAAGCCGAAGTCTGGTCAATGATGAATTGATTTGTTCTTTCAGCAAGGGAATTATTCTGCGGTCGTCCAGGCAGCGATAGGTCGTGGTTCAGCTTCAGCTCCACGCACGCATTGATCAGTTCCGGGCCATCATCCGAATATACCTGCTTGATTTTCTTCCTCCCGCACAAATGCTTGATGGCCCTGACGACGGAGTCAGTGTCTCTTCTCGCGGTTGGGTAAGCCATGATGATTCCGGTATATATGTCCCGGATGATGAGCGCATACCTGCCTTCCACTTCATCATCTCCTGATGCCGTCACGAAGTCGAACGTCACCAGGTCCCCGAACGTCTTTACCTCCCTCTTGAAGGCTCCCGTTCGTGATCTGAAGTGTCTCATCTTTGCCTTGACGCATGACTCGCAGAATGGGTTTCGGTACCTGTGTGTGAGCAAATGAGCGATGGAGTTGGCGTCCCTCTTGAGGACTCCCACTTTCCTCTTTATTGATGATCCTTCGTACACATCAACTTCACTTCCGGCATCTGGATCATCCTCATCAACCTCTTCCTCGTGAGCTTCGGCATCACCATGTCGATGTGGGACTGACCCAACATCTACAGGTATTTCCTCAGCTACAGGAGGCGGACGTACCGGACCGGCTCCTCCGGGTGGCCCGAAGTCGAATGCCCCGTCGTGGTGCCCGTCCTCGGCCTCTGCGGACTCACCGACAGCGGCGGGTGTGACGTCTTTGTCATCGTCACCTCCCTGGTCTGCCTCATCGTTCGTACCATCGCCAATACTTCCGAAAAGTGCTCTTTGAGGTCGTCTATCGTAGGGCGATGCCTGTTACTCCGAAGCTTACCATCACTCACGAGGTATGGGATGTCGTCCTTGACCTGCAAGTGCACGAATCCCTGCTTTGGTGTAACCATGAAAGGTAGTTTACCAGGCATCCAGTGAAACGCATAACCCATCTTCATGCATCTCCTCCCCACTGACAATACCGTGGGTGTCTCATCCAATACATGCGGCTCGACAGTCTCGTCCAATTCGTCCACTACTATCTTGGCCACATCGGACGTGGAAGTGGAACCATTTGCGGTCTGGAACACGATCTCGTCGTCATCCTTCACGATGTCGACGCCCAGGCTCTTCGCCTTGGCCCGTCCGATGAGATCATGACCACATCCGGTGTCCATCAACCATTTCACCCGTTTGCTGATGCACGTTGACATGGCGAAAACGTCCTTCGGCATACCATGCTGTTTCTTCCAGTCGACAGCCGATTCCTTGATCTCGTCCTTGTTCCGATCATACTCGAACATTATGCTGCTCTCCTTGGTCACCGGGAATTAGTGCTTCTTATATACATCATCCACCACTTCTCTCAGTATCTTCGCACGTATCAATGATCGTTGGACTTGGTAGGCTGATAATTCACGATGATCACTGCTTTTGAACTTCTTCTCGTCGACGTACACGTACTGATAAGGCTCATTCTCATTGTCCTCATAACCGTACCATTCTCATTTTCGTTCCCATTGCCTTCTCTCGTCTTCGAGGTAGGTGATCTCCCCATTCTCGTCGACGTCGAGCACTTCCTTGAACCACACCATTTTCTCGGGGATCTCGGACTCGCCAGACCATCTCGATGATTCGCTCATCGCGTCGTCATTGTGCTCGTGGTAGACAGTCTCGGCTTCATCCGGTTCGACCTGATCAACGTCCTTCTTCAAGCTTACCTTCCCTGCAGGAGCCGATTGCTTCAGGACTATCGCGGGCATTGCGATGGCCCTCCTTGCAATGGCTGGCGCTGCGGCTTTGGCGGCAGCCTTCGACTTGGCTTGCGCCTTGTCATTTGACGTTGCTGGAGCTGAATTGTTCTTGATGAGCTCATGCCTGTACTTGCAAGCGCTTCCCCTATCGCACTTCCCCTTCTGAAACGCGAAGCATGCTCCATCCTCTCTCTTTGGTGACGATGATCTGGACTTGGATTTGCCCTTTCCTTTCCCCTTGGACATGCTCTCCAACTTGTGCTCCGTCTTCTTGCTGTGGGAAAAAGTGCATTCATTTCCTTTCACGCACCCCTTCGCCGATTTGAAGTGGTACCAGCAGGGATTATCCTTGCTTCCGCCCGGACTCTTGCCTCTGTCGCTGGCACCGTCGGACTTGCCGTTCTTGCCAGCGTGGCAAAGCAGGATTGGAAGAAGGACTGGAAGAAGGAGGGCTGGAAGAAGGAGGGCTGGAAGAAGGAGGACTGGCCACAGGAAGATCCAGAAGATGCCGAGGCCCAAGAGTATTGGGGAGGAAATGCTTGGGAGAAGCATTATTTGCCAGACGCTTGGAAAAAGGAGAGGGGCTCGAAAGGCAAGGAGAAAGGCTTGGATCGAGGGCCAGATCATGAGCCTCAAGCAAGAGGGCAGGTGGGTTGGAGGCGAGCCATCTGCTTCCTCGAAACAGCTTCGCCTCATGAGGACTGTTGGTTTTGTTCAATTTGCATGCTGGGTGGAGAGTGACTGAATAGCAGTGTGGCCTGTTGCAACTTGCAGACATGTTTTTTTTCCTGCAGGAGAAAAGCGGTCCTTCCTATGCTTCTTTGCCAGCTGATGTGGAGCAGCCCGAAGAGCCTGCACTGGAGTCTGAGCTGGATAAGCGCGGGCTAGTGGATGAGTTTGTGTCCATGCTCATGGCAGCAGAATCACCTGAGCATGTAAGCTATTTGAATTCAGCAGTTAGGTCCTTGGTGGGGGCAGCTCAGGAAGTGCAACAGGAAGCTGAAGAAGCTCAGGAAGTGCATTCGGATGCTGAAGATACAGCAGAGTGATCGATGAGACAAACTTGGCAGCGGTGTATAAAAAAAACAAGCAGCGCTCCTTGGTAGGATGCAGTTGATGAGAGCAGTGCTCCTTGGCAGGATGCAGTTGATGAGTGCAGTGCTCCTTGGTAGGATGCAGTTGTGAGAGCTGGTTGCGTTTTGGTTCACCAATGTTTCTCACGCGCAGGCGCTCCTGGGCAGGAGGAGCAGGTGGGTCCCAACCTCAGTTATGTCTGTGCACTTGGTTGATGATCAACCTGGAGATTGCTGTGGTGGTTTTTGCTGGACACTGCATGAATTTCCAGAGTCCTCACTCGTTTTTTCAACAGTTAAAATTTTTAACATTTTTTCAAAATTTTTAACATGTTAAAAATTTTGATTTTCCTTTGACTTTCCTTTTAAACCAGGAATTTTTAACATGTTAAAAATTTTGAAAAAATGTTAAAAATTTTAACTGTTAAAAAAATTTTGTGGTAGGAATTATAGTGTTTGCACATGCTGCATGTGTCCATGACTGGCCAGGTGACCATCACTGGTTTACTATATCGGTTTGGTGGCAATCTCAGATCCTTGCTGCAACAATTGGTAGTTGGAATGTACTGGGCAATATGTGGCCAGAGATTGGATGAGAGTTCAGCTGACTTGGTACACAGGGCCAGATCAGGTCCAGGCCTGTGCTGCACTCCCTCAAGCGAATGAGATTGCTTTTCAGGGAGGGATTAAGTGCTGCTTTGTGGCATAAGTATTTTGAAGGTCACCAGCAATGTTTCCAGATGTTTCTGTATGAGTGGCATGCAGGGTGGTTGTGAGAACCACCAGTTTGGGAGCTCACATGCCTCTCTATCTCTGGCTCAGCCACTGCATTGGCCAGGAGACTAGGTAGAGAGCTTCAGACTTTTGGAATTATGGCGCCTGTGGGTGCAACATGCAGCTGTTGAAAAAGGACATCAGGCCAAACTGCTTGCAAGATGTGCTGTTGGAACCATGGTTTGCAATTGTGCTGCAAGCGGTTCTGCTGCAACCAATTAGCATGGCGCCTAAAAAACATGGTGGAAAAATGGCCATGAAGATGGCTGCCAAGAGCAAGGCCGCTCCCAAGCACAAGGAGACCCAGAAGACTAGAATCAAACAGGAAAAGACATCTCCAAGGAGAACGCAGAAGGCTAAGAAGGAGACAGATGTAGAAGTCCAGGATTGTGAGGCGCCATCTTCAAGCAAGGAAACCTTGGGCTATCCCAGGGGAACCATTTCGGCCTTGCTCACCAGCTTGCGCTACCAGCCCAAGTCCAAGAAGCTCAGCGCAGAAGAGAAACAAGATGCAGCTAAAGCGCTTGAGGACAGATGAATGTTCCATTGTGGCATGGTTGGAGTTGTTTTTGGTTCTTGTTTGTATTTGCAGGAGTATGAGCAGGGCGATGTGGAGACCAAGAGGCAGATTTTGTCCAATTTGGACAAATATGGAGTCAAAAATTGCAGCTGGGTGCACCAGCTCAGCAAGAGCACAAAGACCCACAATGCCCATACAGAAGATGTCATCAGGAATTTCTACACAAGGCCACTGCGATGCATGTTTTTCTGCTGTCATGTTGCTGCATTGCATGTTGCTTGCACATTGTCTGGCTCGCGCAGGTCTGCCATCTTCAAAATTGAGGGTGTGGATGAGAGCTCTTTGGCAAATGACGACATGAAGCAGCAGCTTTTGGAAGAGATCTTGACGATGTGTGAGTTAAGGTTTGGACATGCCAGGCAGACGCAGCTGCATGATAAGTTTGACATTCTGAGCAAGTACTACTTTGTACATTCTCAAGGCCAGAAGCAAACCACAGGGACTGTGGAAGAGCAGACCTTAGACAGTTCTTGCACTGGCATGAAGGGCATGCAGGTCAAGGACAAAGCTGCCATGGACATCATGATGGGCAAGACCAGCAGCGCAAACCGCCCGGATCCAGAGAACGTCAGCTCTTCCTTTTCTGAGGCATCTGAAAGCTTCAAGTTGCTGCTCAAGGACAAGGCGAGGTTGGCCGCAAATTTGGAAGATCTCAAATTTTTGAAGCACAAGATGAACAGCCTTTACAAGAATGACCCTGTTTGGACCAAGAAGATTGAGGAGTTGGCCAATGCATGCGTCAGTTTGGATTCCTTCTTGGAGGATCTGAGGGCTCACCATGCCAATGGTTTGCCCAAGGATGCTGAGGCTGATTGCCTAGAGCTGGCCAAGTCCTTGGCTACAGTTCATATGCAGGCTCTTGCACATGACAAAGGAGGCAAGTCTATGATCAAGACTTTCAAGGCAGTCCTGGATCAGTGAGCATGGCGGCTGGAGGGTATTCTCCTGTCAAGCCCCGGCTCGAGATCTCTGTTGCGGCAAGCTGGAGAAACAGATGTTGTGTTGATTGCTTGCAGGCTGCGCTGACCTTGTGCAGCACGTTGCGTGTTAATAGGAGCAAGCGCGCATGGCTTAAGCAAGACTATCAGACACAACTTTGGGATCTTTTAGGTCTTCTCTTCATGTAGACACCAAAATTCTGAACTTTGCATGTTTCGGTAAACAGAATGTTTTTCAAGAAACATGTTAGCTAGCGCAGTGCCAGGCTATGAGCAATAGCATGTAATTTGCAGTTGCCGGACATCCAATTCTGCCATGAGCTGATTTGGTGCCATGTACAACAAGAGGTCTTTGGCTTCAGAGGACATTGCAGACATTCCAGATGAGAAATGGTTCAGGCATGACATGGTGGATGTTTTCCTGAACAATGAGCTGAGTAGCGCGAGATCAGCTCGACTGCTCCACAATGCTGCCATGGCAGGGGCACGACATGTGCAGGATTTGCAAGTCAATCAGACGGGCTCAAATGCCCAGAGGGACCTGCTCAGAAAATGTTTCAGAAATAGCAAGTGGCCATCAGTGTATGAATTTTCAGTGCCTGGGTGGAACCAATCCAAGCAATGTGAGCAGCAACATCAATTGGCCATGCTGCTGCCCCACGAACTGTTGCATGCTTTCTTGAAATTAAATTCTGCGGAGACAATGTTGGCCAACCAGCGCAATGTATTGCCTGAGAGTCCTGACCTGCTATCTCATTTGGCGCAGTTGCAGCAAATGGGATTGAATCCTGATGAATTGCTTCTCACAGGCATTTGGTCTGATGGGGTGCCATTCAATTCCGACCGGTCTCAAACTTTGGAAACAATTTCTCTCAACATCTTTGGTGACGATTCTGCCAGATTGCCTTTGACAGCTTTTCCAAAGGAATTTCTGCACAAGAAGAAGACTTTTGAATGCATCTTCGAGGTTTTGCAGTGGTCCTACAAGATTCTGTTAGGAGGTGTGTTCCCAAGCTGTAGGCATGATGGGCAGCCATTCACGAACTCTGATAGCTATAGAAGAAAGTTGGCCCGCAAGAGCATTGGCATCAAAGCCTGCCTGGCTGAATTCAGAGCAGACTGGGCTTGCTACAAGGATGTCCTAGATTTCCCATCTTGGGCAAGTACAGGCTACATCTGCTGGCAGTGCAATGTGCCTAAAGCCGACCTCAAAAAGTTCGACAGCCACACCTTTGCCAAGTACCTATGGGCACATTCTAATTCAAGTAAATTGTTTTTGTTTGAGGTTTGTATAGATAATTAAATCGCCCCCGAGCCTGTGTTTTTCTGGAGGCCCTTGGGAGGATTTTGCTGAATTCAGCCCAAGTCAGGTATCCACTGATCCGCTCTTTGGATTTCTATATCAGGCAAAGGCAACAGAATAAGATGATCTCAAGATTATTCTCTTGCCCAGGCTTTAGCACAAGCTGCTGCAAAATGGATTGGCTGCATGCAGTGGATCTGGGCATCACAGCAGATTGGTTGGGATCTTTATTCTTTTACCTACAGAGTGAGAAGATCAGAGGTGTCAGCAAGTTGCTCCGATGCGCAAAGCTGTTCACAGATATTCAGGAGTATTACAACAGAGTACAAGCAACTGACAGATTGCTTAAGCTTCTGCCAACAATGCTCAGAGATGAAGACAAAGGCAAGGCTAAGGCGCCGAAGTTGAGGGCAAAAGCTGGGGAGGCTCGAGCACTTGTGCCTTGTGCTTTGGAGCTGGCCAGGAAATATTTAGATCCAGTCATATCACAAGAGGAGGCCATGCTACATGCTGCAGAAGCTTTGAATTCCATGTATACTTGCTTGAGCTCTGCTGCTTGGGACCAGGCTGTTTTCAGGGATGCTGCTCAAAGATATTTATTGCTGGCTGGGCAACTGGAGGCGTTCTTTGAAGAAGACAATATATTCAGAGTAAAACCGAAAGCTCATCAGCTTGTCGAATTGGCCAGGCATGATGTCAATCCTAGTAAGATCTGGACATATCGGGACGAGAGCTATGGACACACCGTGGCGCTCCTGGGTAGGAGACGAGGAGGCAAATTTAGCATGCGTGCTGTTTCTTGCCAAGTCCTGAGGAGGTTTCTTGCAGCTAACAAGCTGCCTCGACTCCAAGCTCGACCTGCTGGCTGCAAAAAATGCTGTGCCATTGCGCGGGATAGATCCCCGTCAAAACACAAGTGCACATGCATATGGATCTATATGGTGCATATAGAAAATTTCACATTGCTTAAATAAGCATTTTTTCTTTAAATTATAAACAATGCTTAATTAACAAAACATTGCTTAATAGTCATGGCATTTAAAGTTCTTAAATTAAATAAGCACTTTTGGAAGATCTGGGTACTTGTCGCGGAAGAAGCCCTTGCCCAGCTTGGTCAGCCGGTGCTCTCCGCCCTGCAGGGAGCGCACGAGCTTCTTCTGCCCGTTGCGCAGCAGGATGTAGTCGTTGGGGGGATGCCCGGGCGCCGCCGTCCGCGGCCTCCGTGATCTGCTGTCGTTGTCTCGCCCAACTTGCCATTCTTTTTTTACGGGTCCAGTTTTTTTTGCTCGGCCGCGCATTCTCTCCGGCCATACGTGCCCGTAATGGGCGGGGAGAATAGCTCGTTTTGCATGGTGTTGCGCTGAAAAAATGCTATTCCTCTAGTTTGTACATAAATGTACGGACCGGAGGAATAGCTCGTTTTGCACGATTTTTCGCATGACATGACATGATTTTTTGCATGATTTTGGCATGACATGATTTTTTTGCTTGGTTTCCGCGTGGTTTTTTCATGTCCCGCGCGGGACGACGCCTCTGCTGGGATGCTGGGGGTACGGGGGGATGCTCTGTTCGCGGCTGCGCACGGATGTGACGTTTTTTTTTTTGCTTGATTTTGCTTGCTAGGGACCTTTCGGTGTGGTGCAGATCTTGAGGGCAAACAGTCAAATGAGAACTTTGAAGGTTGCTGTGGAGGAGGGTTCCATGTGAACAGTTTTGTCGATCCTCTGAGAGAGGGATGTTCCGCAGCGCATCGGCCTGAATCGGACAGGACAGCAACAGCAGCAGTTTTTTTTCACTAGCTCGGGTAGCGGGCGAAGGAGGTCTCGGGTAGCGGGGCAAGCAGGAGGTCTCGGGTAGCGGGGCAAGGTCGTCTCGGGTAGCGGGCGAAGGAGGTCTCGGGTAGCGGGGCAAGGTCTCGGGTAGCGGGGCAAGGTCTCGGGTAGCGGGGCAAGGTCTCGGGTAGCGGGACAAGGTCGTCTCGGGTAGCGGGGCAAGGAGGTCTCGGGTCTCGGCTCGGGCATCAGCAGCAGCATCAACAGCAGCATCAACAGCAGCATCCACAGCAGCATCAACAGCGCCCGGCGCGCCCAGCATCCGACCATGAGTGGAGCTGGCGGAGTGGCGGAGGACGTTCGGAGTTTTTTTCGTGCCGTTTTTTTTGGTGCGTTGCTGTCTTCTGTCAGGAGGAGTGCTGGGGGTGGTGGGAGCCGCCCAAGGCCCGGTTTGCCCTCGCCTTTTTTTCTTTTTTTTTCACGCCTGTCAGGAGTGGGACGGGTGCGGCGGCTCGGCCGGCTGGGGCGGCGGCTGGGAGGACGGCCGAGGGTTTTTTGGGATGGTTTTTTTTCCGTGCCCGCCAGGAGGCGGCTTGGGGGGCGAGCCGCAGGCGCGTTCTTCGTCGTTCGCCTTTTTTTTCTCGGTTTTTGCGTCGCTTGTGGAGGCCTCCGCCCTCCAAGCGCCGCCGCGAGGCGGAGTACAACTCCGCCAAGGCGCGTTTTTTTCCTTCATTTTTCCCTTTTTTTCCGCTCGCCTGGCAGGACCGGGCACACGTTGAGCTCGCCGTGAAGGCGCGTTCTTCGTCGTTCGGATGTCGGCCTTTTTTTTTCCTGTCAGGACGAGAAGCTCAACGCCGCGGAGACCCGCGCTTCCGTAGCGGAAGCGCGGGTCTCGGTCCTGGAGGAGGAGAAGGCGCGACCCTTTTTTTTCGGGGTTGGGCGGGACCCGCAAACCCGTTTTGCAGGCGGCGTTGATGAAGGAGCTCGCCTCGCAGGCGCGTTTCCCTTCCTTCTTTTCCCCCCCTTTTTGGGGGGTTTTTCCTCCTGTCAGGCCACTCGCGCGGCGGTGCTCGAGTCCGAGCTGCGGGGCGAGAAAGCCTGGACGCAAGGCTTTCAGGCCCGCTGCCGGGCGTCTTTCCCCCCCCCTGCCCTCCCGTTGCGCCCCGCCAGGCGGATGCCATCGCGCTCCGACGGGAGCTGGAGCAGCTCAAGGCTCATCCGTCGACCGTTGAAATCGATCGGCTTCGCTTTCGTGCCAGGGCTCCGCGTCGGCGCCGCCTCCGAAGCGGGCTCGTGGCGGAGGACCCCCCGCCGTCGTTTTCCCTCTTTTTTTTCGATCGATCCCTCGCAGGACAGTGAGCCCGGCGCGACCTTCGACCTCGGCCTCGACCGAAAAAGCGCTCGGGCCCGCGGCCTTTTTTTTTTTTTGTTTTTTTCCAGTGCCGAGCGGGCACTTAGGAGTGCCGAGCGGGCACTTAGGCGTGCCGAGCGGGCACAGTGCCGAGCGGGCACTTAAACAAACGTGCCGAGCGGGCACTCTAGATTAGGAGTAGGCAGTGCCGAGCGGGCACTTTAGGTTAGGAGTGCCGAGCGGGCACAGTGCCGAGCGGGCACTTTAGGGGTAGGAGTGCTGAGCGGGCACGGTGCCGAGCGGGCACGTAGGATAGTACGGATTCGCCCAACGGCACTTAGCACGGGTTCGCCCAACGCGGGTTCGCCCAACGACCCATAGTACTGGTTCGCCCAACGGCCCGTAGTACTGACTTGCCCAACGGCCCTTAGTACTGACTCGCCCAACGGCCCTTAGTACTGGCTCGCCCAACGGCCCTTAGTACTGGCTCGCCCAACGGGCTCTTAGTACGGATTCGCCCAACGACCCATAGTACTGGTTCGCCCAACCTCGTTTTGATACTTGCCGACGGATGCGATTTCCTCCGGATTTTTGGGGGCTTCATCCCTCGGATCTCTTTAGGCTGACCACAACCAGCCGAGGACTGAGAGGGCTGAGTCAATCCTGGGAAAAGGGGGTGAGACACCTGAGACACTAAACGTCGAACAGGAGTGTCTCAGGCGTGTCTCAGACCTGTCCGGGCAGCCAGCGTAAGATTGAGACACCCTTTAGGCTGACCACAACCGCCCGAGGACTGTGGGAAAAGGGGGTGAGACACCTGAGACACCTGAGACAGCCACTAAACGTCGAACAGGAGTGTCTCAGGCGTGTCTCAGACCTGTAATAACAAGGCAGCCAGCGTACCCTTTAGGCTGACCACAACCGAGAGGGCTGAGTCAATCCTGGGAAAAGGGGGTGAGACACCTGAGACACCTGAGAGCCACTATGTCTCAGGCGTGTCTCAGACCTGTCCCGGTAATAACAAGGCAGCCAGCGTAAGATTGAGACACCTGAGACACTTCTGCTCGTGGTTCTGAGACACTTCTGTTCGACGTTTAGTGGGTGTCTCAGGTGTCTCAGGTCTCACCCCCTTTTCCCAGGATTGTCTCAGCTGTCCCACCCCTTCGGCTGGCTGTGGCGGCGGCCGAGGCTTGCGTGGACGCAAGCGGGCCGAGCATTTTTGATGTCCTCTTTGAGTGGAGGCCTGGGAGATAGTTGTCCTGTTTGAGCGAGAGGTGCAATCAGAGCTTGGCAAGTTTGATATGACGCTGTCCGCAGAATCAATTCAACACACTCGAGAATTCGAACTCCCGTAGTCCATTGATATCCCGACAGTATCATGGAGCGTCTGAACGTGAACATGGAGGGAGAGATCGTGGAGGGAGAGATCGTGGAGGGAGAGATCGTGGAGGGGGAGATTGCGGAGGGGGAGATTGCGGAGGGGGAGATTGCGGAGGCCATGGAGGGAGGGGCCGTGGAGGCCGTGGGGGATGCGATCGGAGAGGCCGAGGAGGAGAGGCGCAGGCTGGAGAGGGACCCACAACGAGGCCGCGAGGAACCTTGTGTTGCAAGGAGTGGCCGAGGCACCTGTCCAGTTGGGAGACCACCTCATGGAGGACGTGGACAAGGAGGAGAATGAGCCGCAGAGAGCTGGCCACGCGGGAGGTATCCAAGGTGTTCCGTTTGAGCAACGGCTCCGGCCCCACGCTGTTGCGTGCCGCAGGGGATCTCCTGGTGCAGTGCGGCCGGAACAGGCTTCCGTGCGGGGCACGCGCCTACAAGACAGTCTACTTCGAGGAGTCTCTCATGGTGGCTCTCAAGAAGAAGGGGAGGCGGCGCACGGGAGGGGCGGACGGGGATCAGTTGAAGGCGCTCCGCTTGAAGAACCCGGGAGTGGCCAGCGGGCACATGGCGGCTTCCACCTTCATGCTGCCGAGATGGTTGAGAGACGTGGCCAGAGCCGGGCTGCGCAACCACTACACGTTCGACCTGGAGAACTGCCACCCCACACTTATCGCGGCCCGACACGATTCCACATTTTTGAAGAACTTCGTGGCAGAGCGGAACGCCGTGCTGGCAAAGACGCACCCCGACCGGACTGCAGCGAAGGAGCTGTACCTGAGGCTCCTCTACGGTGGCAGCGTCGAGAGTTGGGTGACGGCGCACGAGATGACGACCTTTCCGATGATGGACTACGCGCTCGAGTTTCAGAGGACGGTGAGAGCTCTGGTTGCCGAGGACTGCTCGAAGAACCGCGACGTACTGAAACGGCTGAGAAACGAGACTGCCCGACCCCGAGCTCCTCTGCTACGTTTTGAACACCGCACAGGAGAGGGAGCTCATTGACAGGGTTGTGAACGTGGTCCATAGGTTGGACCTGCGAGCACGACGGTCTCTTCTTGGAGTTCGAGGGCGATTTGGGCCTGCTCCGCAACAAGATCAAGTCCGTGCTGGGAGAGTTCGCTTTCACGCTGAAGCCACAGCTCTCGGTTCAGAGCGCGCTCGAGGCGGCCGAGGCGGTGATCTGCAAGGACGCAGGCACGCACACTCTGGAACTCTGGAATGCCAGGGACATCCGCTGGCGGGAGCACCACGTCATGAAGGCATTCACATCCCCGCCAACGCATCATGGGATTTTCGCCCAGGTCGTGATGCGGACACCCGCGGTCCACGTCAGCATGCCGTACCGAGTGCACGAGATCTTCAAGATCCTCTCGGACACTGGACACAAGTGCTGGTACGACCCGGCAAAGAAGATTTGGGTCATGACAGGGGATTCCGCCACCGACGTGCTCCAGTGGATCGTCCAGGTCGTGTGCCAGCGAGATCTGTCCGACTACGAGCGTCGTGGAAATCGAGTCGCAGTGGAAGTTCTCCAACCAGTCCTTCGTGAAGGCTGTGGCCGACGCATGTAGGACTCATCTCTGTGTGCACAGCTCCGACTGGGAGTTGGATGACGAGAGCACCCGACATCTCCTGAACTTTGAGGGCATGGTCTTGAACAGCAAGACGCTGTCACCCGCTCCACTGGGTCCCGCTTGGTGGGAGACTCCGGTCATGGAGAAGTTTGAGGAGGCGCTGGAGGAAGTCCGCCGGCAACAGAACTCGTTCTGGAAGTCCGTGGACGGGTACGACCTGGGTCCCGACATCCACTCGAAGCTCGACGAGCTTTGCGACCTCATCCTGGAGCTGGGGGACCCAGGACGACGGGGCGTCGACGATCTACAAACTCATGCTCCTGGCCAAGGGCACTTTCGGGCTGAAGAGGCCGCGGCGCTGTGGACGCGCGGTGTGGGCCGGAACGGCAAGGACACTCTGTGCAACCTGATGGGTTCCATCCTGAGGTCGTACGCGGTGACCATTGATGCCTCCGAGACGATGCGGCTCCAGGTGTACAAGAAGTCCGATCTCCGAGCTGTCTGGGGCGACCTGTACGAGAAGATTGTAAGGTACAAGCCGCAGTTCTTGGCGTTTTTCGCCGCCAACGAGCCCCCGCCGCTCGTGTCCGACTACGCCGTGCAAAAGAGGACACATCTCGGTGTTCACGGACAATCCGGTGGAGGCCAACCAGAAGCGTGGGTCCCGGTGGAGGACACCATTCATCCACCACACCCTCTTCTTCGCGATCTACAAGACCTTTCAAAGGCAGGCCCATGCGCTCCGCCCGATCCCCACAAAATGCCTGGCACTGCTGAAGACGAGGTGGGCAACTTGGTGAGGTCCTTCCGTCCACCAAGACGGAGAGAGCCCCTGGCGCATCGAGTGCGGACAGAGGACATCAACGCGACCCGGGTAAGCGAGTGAAGCTCAAACGTCTTCGACCTGCTGAAGAGTGCGGGCGTGGTGGAGCGCAGCAAGGCCGCGTCCGTTTGCGGCAAGAGGATTAACGTTCACATGTACAGATTCGAGGACGCCGGGGGAAGAAGGACTTGAACGACAGCTTCATCCGCCTCGTGAAGTAAGAGGGTATCGTACAGTTCCCGCCTCTTGGAACGTGTCTTAGGTGTCTCTCTGAGACACGTTTGAAACACTTCTGTTCGACGTTTAGTGGGTGTCCAGTGTCTCAGGTGTTCACCCCTGTTCCCAGGAGTGTCTCAGGTCTAACAGCCCTCGGCTGGCTGGGTGCGTGTCTGGGTTTATGGCGAGCAGTTGGAATGGCCTGATACAGGCCGAGAAAAAAAACTTGAGAAAAAAAGTCAGGCAGTGTGGCGAAGAGATGCAACTGCGGTATGTTGTTTTTTCGTCTCTGTGCTCGATCGGGCAAACTGTGTCTCACCCTTCCCCAAAATTCTGTCAGGCCCAGCTTGGACCTAACCGCCCAACCCGTTTGGGCTTGATACTGGTCGTCCAACCCGTTTGGTTTGCAAAGGGACATTTGCGGTTTTGCGCAACAAAAATGCTATTCTTACAGGGTGGTGCTTCGCGACTCGCCGGCGGCACCGAGAAGTCCAGGCGGCCGCGAGGAGGTGCCGGTAACGCCCACGTGTCGTTGTTGGCTGACGTACCACCACGTTGGAGCCGTGCCCAGATGTACCGGCAGCCGAAGGAGTAGCGTCCGGCGTCAGCGTGCACGATGTTCCAGGCGAAAGCGCTCAGGGTCATGGGCGTAGCCTCCACCGTGAAGCTGGCCGAGGCCACGGAGCTCTGGCTGTGAAATTGCCAAGCGTGGTGAGCGTGGGCTCCAGCAGCACCTCGCCCAGGTGGCCAGCGTGACGTCGTCGGCCCTCCGTCGAGGAACTCGTGCTTCAGCAACAGGGCCGAGGCTGCTGTGTCCTCCTCCTCCGCCGTGTTGCCTCCAGGGTTGCGTCCAGGATCGGAGGCCGTAGACGTCCACCGTTCCTGCCGTCTGGCCCGGCGCCTGGAAGTGCCCCGAAGTGCAGCTTCGCCACCCCGTTCGGAGGCACTTGAAGTACATCTTGCCGTGCTCCAGGCGCCCCCGTCTCCCGCGAAGCTGCCGCACAATGGGTCGTAGACGTTGTCGGCCTCGGACATGTACCACGAAGTTGGAGGCCGTGCCGAGCCGGTAGCGGCAGGCGAAGAGGAGCTCTCGGCCGGGGGTCAAGTTGTAGGTGCGCACAATGTTCCACTCGCCGCCAGGGTCAGGGTGTAGCCGTCCACGTTCACTCCCGCGGTGTGCGTGGCCAGGACCACGCTGCAGCCGCTGGGGCGAACCGGCAGTTTGACAGTGAGACGTCCGTGGGGGCAGGATCTGCTCTCCTATGGCGGCCAACAACCGTCGGCCCCTCCGTCGTCCGGAAAGCGCACGGCTATTTGCAGGGCCAAGGCCGCCTCCGTGACTCCGAGCTTGTTGGCAAGGAGACCGTCCGTCCACTTGTGCGATGGTGTAGTAGCTGAGCAGGGCGGCGGCGACGCTTGAGGCCGTCGCCGTGTCCTGGTCGGCGGCTGAACGGTACGCCACCAGCGCCGAGGTGATTTGGTTGGTTGTGAACACGTCCTGGTCCGGGCCCGTCCGGTAGGCCAGCAGTGGCCGCCTGCGTCTGCGTGTCCTGCGCGCTCGCCGTGCGGTAGTCTCCCAACAGCGCGTCTACCTGCGCCGAGGTGTAGTAGGCCAGCAGTGCGCCTGTGATGGCGCTGGTCGTCTCCGCGTCCTGCGCTGCCCCTGTGCGGTAGTCTCCCAACAGCGCGTCCACTTGCGCCGAGGTGTAGTAGGCCAGCAAGGCTGCTGTTATAGCAGCGTCAGTGCCCGCCGTGGAGTAGCAGTCTGCCGTGATGCTCAGCGTGTCGTCGCCGTTGGCCAGCGCAGCAGAGAGAGGAGCCCCCAGATGCAGGTTGCGAACGACGTTACTTCCGCGAACGAGCTCCCAAGTCGAGAAGCCCGCCCAGGCCGGCGCGTTAACAACTCCGCCGCTGCCGGAAAGCTGCAGGGCTGCGAGCTCCGCGAGGATTGCGTCGAGGGCGCTCTGGAGCGTGGTCTCGCTGGCCGAGAGCGCGGCGTTCGTGGCGTATGAGGCCAGCAGCGTCGCGTCGGCCCTGGCCCCCTGGAGCGCCGCGATGCTGGCGTCCCGGCTAGCAAGCTGCGCTGCGACGAAGGCCTCGGTGGCGAGACCCAGCAGGGCATTTGCTATCTTGGTGTCTACCTCCAGTGGAGTGTCCAGCCCGTCCACCGTGGAGAGCAGGGAGGCCAGCGCGCTTGAGGGCGGCGTCCAGGGCCGCCGTGGTGACTGCGTTTAGGAGGGCCGCTGCTATCTTAGAGTCCACCTCTGAGGAAGTGTCCACGGTAGACTGCAGGGCGTAAGCAGTCAGGGCGCTGGCGTCCGCCTTGGAGGCCTGCAGCCCCGAGATGGAGGCGTCTCGGCTCGCGAGCTCGGAGGCCAGCGCCACGGCGGTGACGGCCCCCAGGAGAGCGTTGGCCACCTTGGTGTCCACCTCCAGCGGCGTGATCCTCGCCGCTATGTCCAGGGAGTGCTGGTCCACCACCGTCTTGAGGCCGTAGTTGGCGGCCACCGTGGCCAGCGTGGCGTTGTTGGCCGAGGCGATGGAACCGTTCATGGCCGCCGTGGTGCTGTAGTTGGACAGCTTCAGGTCCACGCCGTCCGGGGTGCTCCTAGTGGCCACCACGCCCTCCAGCACGTCGAAGGCCGACTGGTCTGCCTTGTTGGAGAGACCCGTGGTCAGCGAGCTCTGCAGCGCGGCGATGCTGCTTCCGTGCGCGGCCACCTGCCCGTCCGTGGTGGCCAGGGCCGCCGCCGTGGCTAGGGGCGCAATTGCCGGCGCCAGCGCGCTGCTGTCCAGCTTGGAGGCCAGCTCTGCGGTGACTCTGTCGTCCAGGGACTGGATGGCCGCTGCGTTGTTGCCGGAGGCTGCCGTGTTCACTGCCAGGTCCGTTACTTGCGCGTAGGGCGTCAGAGCCAGGGCCAGCTGCCCTGCGGTGACGTGCGTACCGTCAGTTACCTCTCCGTTGTCCAGGATATTGCCGGTGACAGGTCCTTCAAACATGTTTACATATGTTTTCGCCTAAGCGCTTCTTACTCCGCACGGGGCTCGATTCCTGCTGCGAGCGCAGTTGAGTACCATTCAGTCCGAACTCCGCGGCTTCGGTCTTGGAGCCCGCACCAGGCCCGCACCAGGCCCGCACCAGGCCCGCACCAGGCCCGCACCAGGGTTTTTTTCGGAAGTAGCATGGCTGCAATGTGACTCAATTTGATTTGACCGGTGGCGCCGGTCAATCGCGAGACCTGCGCATGATGGAGCCAGTGTCCGACATAATCGGACACTGCTTCGTTAACATATGAGACATCATCAGCTGCGTGCCTGGCGCGCTAGGTATCGAAGCCTCCACGTCGGCGGGCTGGCGTGGCTCCGATGCCGGGCAGGTGGCGCGGCTGGAAACAGGCGCCAACCATTTTTTGGTTGCTGCCCGCGTGGAGTTCGGAACTGGAAACAGGCACCACCCATTTTTTGGGCCCTGCCCGCGTGGAGTTCCGCGTGGAGTTCCGCGTGGAGTTCCGCCGCAGACTGCGCGAACTGCGCAGCGACTGCAGCGACAGCTGCAGACTGCGCCGCGCGAAAGCGCGAACACAGAACATAGCACCTCTCTCTTTAGAGGGGGTTTCCCGAATGGATTCTATTCTACCTGAGAGAAGGCACCTGGCAACGCGTCCCCGTCCAAGGAACATGGACCTCCGTCCTGCGAAGGATTCGAAGTCTAAAAAAACGCTTGCCCCGGTGCAGGCGTGTGGCTGCAAAATAATGACCCCTAGATATGCGGTTTGGCAAAATGCCCAGCAGCTGCCTTTGTTTCTGCAAGGCGAGCCCCCTCAAAGGAAACCCTGGCTGCTTTTTTGGTTGGCTTCTGGCTGGCTTCTGGCTGGTTTTCTGGCTGGTTTTGGTTGGCTTCTGGCTGGTTTTGGTTGGCTTCTGGCTGGCTTTCTGGCTGGTTTTGGTTGGCTTCTGGCTGGCTTTCTGGCTGGTTTGGCTTGGCTTCTGGCTGGCTTTCTGGCTGGCTTTGTGGCTGGTTTGGCTTGGCTTCTGGCTGGCTTTCTGGCTGGTTTGGCTTGGCTTTTTTCTGGGGGGTTTGGCTTGGCTTCTGGCTGGCCTTTCTGGCTGGGTTTGGTTTGTCTGTTTTCTGGCTGGCTTCTGGCTGGCCTCCTGGCTGGCTTTCTGGGCTGGCTTGGTTTTGGCTTGGCTTTCTTTTTTTTTTCTTTTTTCCCCCTTTGTTTTTTTAGCTCGCCTTGCAAGACACAAAAACTCGCTGGCCTGTGCATTTTTGCAAGCATATCTAGGGGTCATTATTTTGCAGCCACACGCCTGCACGCAGCGTTTTAGACTTCGAATCCTTCGCAGGACGAGGTCATTTCCTGGACGGACGAGTGCCAGGAGCCTCTCAGGTAGAATAGAATCCATTTGGGAAACCCCTTCTAAAGAGAGAGCCAGGAGTCCAGCACGGCCGGCAGCTGTCGGAAGTCGCCCAGCAGCAGGAACTTCACGTCGGCGTTCAGCCCCACGCAGGCCAGGTCCGCCCAGAGCGCCATGTCCAGCTGCGTGATCTCCTCCACCGCCAGCCAGTCCAGCTTTTGCGCGCTGCCCAGTGGTCTTTTTTTTTTTTTGGCGCGCCCATTTTCCATCCGGCGAGCTGTACTATGGCCTTGGCACGCCAGGTCCATAGTACGGGTAGCACGAAGCCACCCCCATGTAACGAACACACACCACCCCAACACAACCAAACAACCGGGGGAACAGACCCGAAAACCCGCAAAAAAGAGAGGCGCACACACTCACCACACCGACCCACGCCCCGCACGGGGGGATCAGGGTGAAACTTCGTCGAGAGATGCGTGAGTCACATAGTCTGAGCACGAAGACGTTTCATTTTCCGAAATTGCCATTTCCTGGCTGCCTCAGGAAGGTCCACCACGTCAAGATCTGGAGGCTGAAAATCAAAAGGCCCGTTGGGCATGGAGATTTTCTTAACGCATGTGTCACCATGAGAAGCTTCACAGTACTGGAGTACGTGTTGCAAGGCTCTGGCAGCATGTGGAATTCCTACCCTACGGGTATAACCGCCTATCTTACGAATGGGGTAAAAGATCCTCATCTGCTTGAGGTCAAGGACTGCCTGGGTTGGCAAGATGCAATGACCCGTCACATCATTCAGTTGCCTGACAACCAACATCAAAGTTTCGGCTTGCTTGCCTGCACTGTGGGATGAGGCTGGCAACATTTGTGCTTCAATGCTATCATACTCAATATATGTGCTGACCGACTTTTTGCGATCACAGGAGGCGACCACCGGGAGACGGGCTCCCGTGGTAAGGTAGAAGCTTGCAAGAAGCTCAAGTGAGCATATTCCACAATCCGCGGCATCGGGACCAATGCCTTCCCCAAGGGGGGTTGGCCATTTGACGTGTTGCATCCAATACCATACGGCGTAAGCATTCTGAACACCGGTTGCAATTCCAAGGGCTAAGTCAGGGTCAAGTGCACAGATGCGAGTGTCCTGTGGTGACCGGACTGGCCATGCAGCAAGTTTGTCACGTGTAGCCTGAAAGGAAGGTCGTGGCCCACCACTGGATGATGCGGCAATGTCGCCTGACTGCTTATCAGCCTCAGATTGGCCGCCTCCGATATTGTCTAGTTTCCACTGGTCAAGTTCAACAAAGTACTTGTACACACACGAAATGTCATGCAAAGCGGCTTTGTGTTCAAGCCGCAGGTCGTTAACCACAACTTGCAAAGAGGTAGAGTCACATGAAACTGCCGCACCTGCCAATGTATCTGCTGCGATATTACCCGCAATAAGCCAAGCATCTCGCGGAGACCGCGCATCATTAATTTCGCGGTGAGCTTTGATCCACTCTACGCACAAGCGGCCGGAAGGCCAATTATCCAACAGGATGTGTATCAGGTCCTGATTGCGCATGTACCGTTTGACGGAACTGGCAGAACTATGGTCGTCGGACAACTTCCGCACGAGGTCCACCACATATTTAGAATCTGAAAAGATGTGGATATCACCCTCATACTGACAAGCACGACAGCTGGAGAAAATTGCACAGAATGCGGATAATTCGCCACGTGCCGCGCTCTGCTCACCAGGTGCAAAGCCACAGCCGGCACATAGGAAATTATCCATGAAGGCCCCACCTCCAATAGGGCGGGTCACTTCCGCCTGGATTTCACGTACGTGGGACAATTTAGACTGAACCACCGCCCACGCCGCACGTCGACCGACAAGAAGTGTAGGGTCACTGCATGCACCATCGGTAAAAAAGGTAATGCAATCCGGGGATGAAATGGGGAGCTGAAACAAAAAGTCAACCTCGTGCTGAGCGAGGATATGACGAAAAACACACTGAGATCCTGAGCAGGTTGGAAGTGGAAGCCACTTCCACTCCGGTCGCTGATGCTGCAAAATGTCAATTGCAGGCTGATGCTTAACCCTGATATGCTGTGTGGCTGTGCACTCAAGGATATCATGCGTAGTCGATGCGGTCAATCCACATCTATTACAGACCTGGAAGTTATCGCCACAACGAACATACTTAGCTTTTGCAGTACCACTGAGAAAGGCATTGGTCAGGCGCATTGCTAAAAAACACAAATCTTCATCAGGGACTGACTTCAGTGCTCTAAAGCACAGGTTCCTGTCAATGGGCAATACCGGGGCAGCACGACGATCCTGCAGTTGGGAGGTAAGAAATACATCCCACCAAGTCCGAAGGGATCGTTTGAGCTCGCCACGAGAGCATTGAAGGATGGCAATTGGAGGCATCCATTCAGGCCCAGAAAGTATCCCTTCACACGAAAGCGACCATCCCACGACCTCAAGGTACCGACAGCATGCACTGGCTGGTCCATATGATCTCGTTGAAGTGTTGGCGGCTACCAAGTGCAGAAATTTCAGCACACGAGAAGGCTGAACATCATACACGGCTCGAACATCACTCAGGATTTCAACAAGAATAAAGAACATTGGGTCCATCAGTTCAGGCACGATGCAGGAACACGCAACCCACGATGACACGTTATTCCAAGGGCCTATTAGGGCATGCGCAACCGCGGACCTAAGGCTCTGAATGACATCCTTACGCAAATAGACCGTTGAGGCGCCAAATAGTGCCATTGGGTAAACCCCCCGCTGTACCAGGGCAGCTCTGGTGCGAAGAGTCCGGGCGGCATTAGGCACGCGTTTACACAGGGCGACACCCTTTGAAAGCCTTGCCTGTGCGGCTTGCGGTCTTGGGCACTTGCTGTACATGCGCACTACACCAAGCTCAGTAGCAGAGTCCGCCACAGGCACACGGTCCGGAAAATGTTCCGCAAGTGATTCGAAACTTTGCCAGCACTCTCGCAGGCGGGTCGTGCCCCAGGCCCATGTCTTCTTATAGTCAATGGTAAGGTGCCACGTCTCTGCAAGCATCTGAACCATACTGACGGCAGATTCGAGTATGGCAGGGGCCGATGCCGAGAATGACCAATTGTCCACGAAAGTTGAGGGGACAGCCCCAACGCTATGCATGCAATCCGAAAAAAGGATACACAGGCAGGCCATCGCAACACAACTGAGCGAATCTCCTTCCGGTACTCCAGTGCAAGAGGGTACCGGTTGTCCAAAGGTTCCCCGTATATTGAGGGATCTAGTCATGCGATCAAGCGAATTAAACCAGATTTCAGCTTCGTTGGGTCCGAATCCAACAGCGATCATCAACTTCTTAAGTGGGACACGGGGGAGTGTATTGAATGCTTTAGCAAGATCCAGCGAGAGACCGCCTAAGTGCGAACCTTCAACAATGGACTCTTCGACCGCGAGTTGTTCAAGCCAAGTCATTACCCGCATGGATCGATTGGGTATGCCGCCACTGACTGACTGCGGGATCGTATTGATCCATGCTCTCATAGTGAAGTAGGCGATGAATTTGGTGAACAGACGGAACAAAACACCCAGCACAGTGATGGGGCGAAAATTTTCAATGGCGAAGCTCTTACCCTTTTTTGGGATGAGCACAGCCCGGGCGTGAACAAACTCAGGAGGGAAAACTTTATGCTCCCGAACCGCAGAGTACAGTGAGATCAAGTCGCACAACGCCTCCCTAGGAAGAACTTTGAGTTCCTGATACCGCCACCCATCACTCCCGGGGGCAGACCCAGATTTGGTTCTGGAGATAACGTCCTCCCAAGCGGTTGGGGATTCCCACGGGATCTCAGCAACTGGCGTGCGGGTATTCAAGCCATTTGCAAATTCACAAGCCTCATGCCAGTATGTCCTGGGCCGTTCACAGTCTCGGTTCCACAAAGGATACCAGTGATCATGGAAGAACTGATCAATCTCGGCGGTCTGCACAGCCGACACGTGTTGTACAAGGTTATCAGAAACCGGTAAGAAGCCACTGACAATTTGAACTGAAAGAATTTCATATGAACGTTCAACAACAAAGACTTTGCAACTACCAAACGTCGCCTGCACTCCGATTCGGAAGTTATGTGCCTGACTGCAAGAAAGCTTTGCAAGGCCCTTATTACACCGCAGGAGGCGGGCAGGGGCCGTTATGGCGCGTTCCAACCAATGCAACTGGGAGGTAGATGGCCCCTTGAGTCCAGAGAATTGGCTCCTGAGATCACCTTTTTTGGCATCCTGCTTGAGGCGACTACTCCACTTTTCTTTGCGTGCCACGTGTTCTGCTCTCACAGCGGAATCGGAATCGTGCTGATTGAGTTGCAGAAAGTCGTGAAGTTCGTCGGTGCTGGGGACCCCAAATGGCACACAGACGAAGCCAGGGTGGCGCATAACCCAATTTGGCCATGAATTACCATAACCTTTTGCGTTAAGAATGGCATACCACTCCATCTTCCACTGATTACAAAGAGTAACAGGGGGGTTATTCCCGAACTTATTGGGTGCAGCCCTCACAGAACGGTACAAAGCCTGGATTCTGCGAGTCTGTCGGATCTTCAAGATGGAAGTAAGGCGAAATGCTTCGGCTGGGGGGTTGTATACCCCATCGCCTCCTTGGCGCACACAAGTCGCCGGACGGTGGTTGCGCATGTAGTCCCACGTGCACCTGCCCTTCTGGTTGGGTCGCAGACCCTGTTTCAAATGACTAGCAGAGGCGGTGGCACGATGCACTGCAGATTCAACTCTGGAGGACCAATGTTGGAATGCGTCACAAATGGCTTGGTCACTGGCCGGATGAGGGATGTCAATTCGATCGGACCGAACCGAATGATAGCACTCAGCAAGCTTATTCTGGTCGAAAGCACCACACTCCCACTGTGTTGGCACACGCCATGGCGGAAGCACCGGTATGCTGGTATCGAAATGAAACTGCACAAAAAGTGGTGTGTGAACGTCAATTTTCAACAATGGGTCAACCCAAGCATGCTTGATAAAAGGAACAAGAAAAGGGTGAATCACCATGGAGTCGTTTCGCGTTGTATCATTACACGTGGGTGGCAATTGATGATGCAAATGCTGCTCAGACCAACTAAAAATCTCAACGTAACCTTCCTGTACCAATTTTGACATGGAGCCGATAGCTGAAGGAGGTTCATTGAAGTCCCCGGCCAAAATGGCCGGTAACCCGGAAGTCGATATGAGCGTAACGGCTTGTGAGATGATCTCGTCATTGGCTTTAGATTTACCCGACCCGGGCATCAAATACACACAAACGAGCAAAACATCGATGGGACCGAGTCGTACAATGGCGGGTGTAAGGCGCCCACATGTATATGCAAAAGGAGGGTCCTCCAAAAACATCTCCCTACAGGGGAGCTGGGAAAAACATGCGGTTCCCGCATTTGCACCACGATACTCGGATTTGCAGTGTTCGAAAATGTCTTTTGTCGCGACAGGCGCCCCCAGGATTGCAGTCGTGCGGGATGCACGGCATTGGCTCTGGACAATCAATGAAGAAGCTTGTGTTACACAAGTTTCTGCAAGAACAACCACATGAGAAGATTCCGTCAATTTGTGAACATGATCCATTTTGCGAAGAACAGAGCCAATGTTGGTAACCGCGATTGTGATGTCACAACTATCGCGGATCATACGACTACGAATTGGGCCAGGATGGCTAGCCTCACCTATCCGTACCCCATTCATGGGATCAAAACCCAGTGACAAGATCCTATGGATGAAGCAAGAGGCCCACACGCCCCGGCACACGGCAGCACACAAGTTGATGAAGTGCTGCAAGCAATACTGCTGATACACACATGTTTGCTGGAATTCCCCAAGCACATCTGGTGAGAACCTGATGCTCCGTCCAGATGTGATGACCCGGTGAAGCAATTCTCAATCATCGTCCATATCGGACTTGTCGGAATGGCGCCTCGGTTTCTTGGAACTATGCCCTGAATGCAATGCCTTGAGCATGGATTTGATTTCTGTCATATCGCCCTCCATGGTACGCTGTTGCTTGTGTAATGTCTCCATCAGCGAGTGCTCGAACGTCTTCATCGAACCTTGGACCTCACTGTGGATCTCAGTGCGGAATTTCTGCAGATCAGACACCAGCCCGGAGCGGAAAGAGTCATGCACAGTTGACTGGGCAGCTTGGGTATCCTTGAGATCCGTCACAGCCTTCTTGAGTTCGAGGATCTGTTTGTCCTGTCTATCAAGACGGGCCTGGTCTGCAGGTACTGGGGTCTTCGCAACAGAGGATGGTCAAGACCAGGGGTCGTTGACCTGCAAAGGATCCAGCCCGGATGCATGGGTGGTAATGCCGGCAGCAACAGTAGGTTGGACACGAGCTGAGTGCTTGGTGATGTCTCACAAGGACATGCCCATCGCCTAGTGGCAAAAATTGTTCGGAAGGAGCGGTGTCTGATGAGATCAACCAGCTTCCACCTTGCTGACGGACCGGAGCCGCCTTCCACTTGCAGCTAACCAACCATTCCCTCAATGCCTGGACGGAGAGCGAAGCTGGGATCGGCTGGACCCTGAACATCAAGCTTCCACCGTTCAAGTCGGGAAGATCAACACCTGGTTTGATCCGCGTGAAGATGGATGCAAAGTCGGAGGCTTTCACTCTCACACCAAAACCTCGGCGATAGGATCGGATGAGTCCATGCTGCTCAACAAGAAGTCTCGTTTGCTGGACGGCAGCGGAGTGAGACTCCCCGATCCAGATTACCTGAAATTGTGTGCTGGGCTTGTCAGGTCCACTCCGGAGGGGACTGACACACACCTTATTGAGACCACTCTGCTGAAACACACGAACAACCTCAGATTGATCGATCCTGGCAACGAATGAGAAACGTTCAGCGTTGGCAACATCTGCCTTGCGACCTTGCAATCCCCACTGTCGGGACCACGGCGCGGCCAGCAAATTGATAGATTCAAACTGATCCATCATGACACGGATGGGATGTTGCTTGATGTTCTCCCACTCCTGTGTGGCCCACTCATCACGAAAAACCGAAAATGAGAGCACGCAAGACGGAGGCAACTTGAGGTCCCTGGACTTCTCGGATCGACAGGCAATACTCCCCCCAGCCTGGTGGATGCAAACACGAAGCACCACTGGGTCGTCCCCACTGAATGCCGCAAGGTGCACACTAGGGCAGTTGGTGTCGCCGCAAGTTCCTAGGACACACAGGACGAGCTCGTGTGTCACCACCTTCTTTGCTTGTATCCAGGGAGCCGCGTCATGAGGATCGATCAAGACCACACCTGGGGGCGAATTGGCTGACACGGATGTAAGGATCTCAAGAGGTTTGCCATCGGCACCAACAAAAAGGCCTGGTTTCATACGGAACTGTGACGCACATGCAATCGTCTTATGCTGATTCTTCGGAGCTCCGGGAACAGGTGTCACGCCTACCGGCAATGGAACGGATGCTGCACTTGACATGCCATGCACGATTTTAAGCTGCTTATTGATGGCAGTCTCCAAAGCAAGCTTACTAATCCTTGAGGGGCCCAATAGGTGGTCAATCTGCTGCAAGAAGGAGGATGCTTGGTCATGACTGGCTCCCAAGGAGGTAATCACGACAGCAGCCCTCTGGATGGGTGAGGGCTCTGGCGCCTTTCCGCCTCCATGCAATTTGAGAATGCCATGCGCAGTCCGATCGGTGCGCCCACTATGGCCGAGCGAGGTGCACACAGAAGTGTTCCCAAGGCCTCGCCGTCCTCCCGATATGAGTCGGATCTCATTCAGGCCCTCCCCAAATGGTGTCGGTGCGAATTGGTGCACGAGGTGGAAAATCATCTCAATGTCCCCGAACCGAAGTTCATCGGAGACAAGGCCAGAAAATGCGACACCGTGCCAGAGCTTCACTTTAAGTCTGAACAAGGATCCACCGTGACCGCCTTCTTTGCAAAAGCACATGCTACATGCAGCTTCAATCAATCGGTCCTGAACCATGGTGATGCAACAGTCATGGGAGTCATTGACCACACTCTGGAGTGTGGACACGACACTGTGCAGAGGGCCGTAAGTGGTGTCCCTTGGCGTGAACTTGCCTGGGGGCTCAACAGGAAATCCACAGATACCAGATCTCGGCATGCATCCAACGCAGCAGACATGGGATGTGAACTCCTCGGGGAGGGTCCGTGCAAGGACACAATTACACTGGCAGTGATGGGAATGGCAATTAGGGCAGTTGTTCACCGATATGGGCTTCATGCGATCTTGCAGCTGATCATCATCAAAGAAATCGACAGAGAGGTGGCCTGATCCACTACTGCCAGCAGAGCGCGCGTCAGGGTCATGCTGCACTTCGTCATCGGAACCCTCAGATTCCCACACTCTGCTGAGATCTGCGACAATGATAGGGTTGCGTCGCAAATCCTCTGCCGGAGGCATTGGCACTTCGAAGAGCGTAAACCCGGTCCAAAGCATGCCTGGCCCACCATCCCGAGGTGCCGATCGCCACTCGTCAGTGATATCCTGAGTCGGTTGATGCCTATTGACAGGAACTACGGAGGTGCTGCGGATGTCATCCAGGCGCTCAAGGGTGATCCCGGGCGGAAGCTCAACCTCGTCAGGAAAGAAAAACCCACCCCGGGGTTCGATGTGAACCCTCAACACAAAGATCGGCCCGTTGGGGTCACGAGGCATAGTGACACTCCAGTGATCACGCAACTGGCTCAACGGCTCGTTGGATCCGCCGTGAAGAGCAAGCACACAATGAATCACAGCCTCCTCAGAACACGGGGCACAGTCACCAATGCTGGAGTCTCCACTCCGAGTCCTGCCAGCGGATACCAAACGGATCTGATCCAGGCGCGCAAAACCAGCAGACATGTGCGACCGGAGCCTGCTTAGCACTCCGTAAATTTCAGACAGCCTCATTTCACGCGGAAGGAAGCCCGTGAACACATGGCCACACCAAAGCTTGATCTTGGTCCACACAACTGAACCGCAGGAAGGCTGATCACCAAGATGCTGGCACCACGAGAAGGCCAAGTTGAACGCGGCTTCGCACAGAGCATCCTGTACGTGGGCATAGACAAGATGGGACGGAATCCACTGCGGTGCCTCAGCATGTACCACATCAAGCTCATCCTCATGGTGCAGAACAATTCGGATACCCCTGTGCCTCAAGGACACGGCCTGGGAGGCCCTGTCGACACACCACTCAAGGGCGAAGATCGGGGGCGTACATGTAAAGGCGTCCAAAAATGCAACCACAGCAGATGCCGGCACAGACACGGACCCGGGCCGGACTCTGCAGATTACACAGGTCTTGGACACATTTCCGCTTTGCCATCCGAGGATTGCACACAAAGAGTGGATCCGGGCATCATCGCCGTGCTGGAACGGATGTTCAGTGGCACAAATGAAGATGCAATCATTCCCAAGGACACACTTGACAATCGTGGACAGTGCAGGAATGTAACCCCGGTGCGTGATGAGACTGTAAGGCGAGGGCCACGAGTCGTCTTCTGCAATCTGCTCGCCAAATGACAGAACCACATCCTGCCATCCATAGTATTGGCACAAAGCCCGAAGCACGGGACCTGGCTGATCAAAGTGGACGTGGCAAATGGCGCATCCTGCATCATGCAGTACACAAACCAAGGTGTCACATTGATCATGCTGCAATGAAAACCGGTCACGGCAATGCGTGGCAACAAAGGGCTCGACCTGACAGGCACGTGCGCGGTCACTCACGAGGATCTCAGTCTGCAATCCATCAACCCTCAAAGGGGCAAATCTGATGCCAGAGGCACAAATTGCCTCATGACCAAGTGATTCCTGGCCACAGCGCTGATGAGCAACCTCCATAGATACAGAATGGGCAGGAATGCAGTCAACACCTACGGACCACACCTTGCAGGAGCTCCAAAAACCCGGATCAACACATCCATTCTGAGATCTCAGGTGATGAACTGTACTGTCAAGCATGGACCGAATCGCGTGAATGACGAACTCAGGGGAGTCACAATCGCGATTTGCAAAAACAACATAGTGATCCCCGAAAATGGTCACCACACCAGATTCTGAGCTGTAAGCCCCGCAACCGTCCTGATCAGGGTCCGTGTGGATGGCCTTGGTCGCCTGGGGTGCCTGTACGTCCACATCTGCAGATGCAATGAACTGAAAGACCTGGCTAAGGTTCACTGCATGCGTAGTAAAGACCTGACGTCCAGACCACTCGCCATTACGTTTGACTAGTCTTGTGATCGGGGCAGTGGCAGACACAATCGATGATGGGCTCATGTCACTCATGGTGTCAGGGACACCAAACATAATCTGATCAGGGCCCCGACCAATAGTCTCGCACAGCTGGAACCGAAGGACCTGCTCCTGATAAACCCTCAACATTGCAGCGGGGTTGGCAGGCATCATCATGGGATCGTTTGCATCGAACATGGCGACTGCAATTCTCGAAAGGTGGAGGCAAGCGTGTACAGGGATAATGCAGTTCCCAAGAACCTTGTAAGCAAAGGCGGGGTCCAATGGCAAAATGATACCACAACCAAAGCCCATGGCAGACGCAATCTCTCCAGGATGGAGGAGGCGAAACCTTCCCTCGGACTCGATGATCTGGCCATACCACCCTTTTGATGCCAACGTGCTCATGGAGAAGTCCAGGCTGATGCCATAAGACGCCATGATTGGCCCCATCTTGCTGTCCCCTGTGAGGATCCTGAAATCAGCAATCTGCGCATGCTGCATAGACTTGCCACGCATCCAAATGGGAAGGAACTCAGCTGAGAATACAATATCCAGTTGGTTGTTGTCCAGGAAAATCCAATTGCAGCCTGATGCGCTGCCTTGGGAGTGTAAGCACTGCCATGAGCTCAGAGTTCTCGGCACAGGCACCGAAAGGTACAGCCGACAAAGAATCTGCTCAACCGAAGGGGAAATACCGAAGTCAGCCCGCACGAAAATGGCCAGAGTCCGCTCGCGTTGCAAGGGCACAATTGGAGGTTCCTCGCACCGCAGAAAGGCCTCACGATAGCCCAACTGAATGATGATCCTCTCCAGAATGGACCAGTGATTGTGCCTCATAAGGCCACGTACGTTCTCAAAGCCAAAACAGCGAGGCAAAAGTGAACTGCACACCTTGATGAAAGACAAAAAATGTCGGCCATTCACATGTGCCAGCCCCATCTGCGATCCTCCCCCACTCCATGACTGGCAGCTCGGACTGCCAATGATGAGGTCAACATTCAAGGTAGAGAACCGTTGGTAGATATGATCATCGTTGACATCAGCAACAAGCACAAAATGTTGTTCGGGAATGGATTTTGATTGGTCGAGGAAATCATCAGTGGAAACAACCGCAAGCGAAAAATTGTCAGCCATGATTCGTGCCGTTGGCTCATCCCATTCAATGGAAGCACTGAAAGGTGGCAGCTTGATCGATCCCGCACCAATAGCCATGGAGGCCCCCCAAGTCCACCCACCAAAACCGCTGAACAGGTCCAAAGTGGTGACCGGCTTTTCACGATCTGTCAAGAAGGCCAAAGAACTATGACTGGCAGTTTCCAACGTCAAAGCAAAAGTGCCAAAGTTCACCTTGGTTCTCATAATGGTGAGTTGAGCTCCGCTCATCAACGTATCAGGATGAATTTCGCGCGGTACCTGGAGGTGGAAGGTTCGTCCGCACTTCCTGGACTGATCAAACCGAATGATTCTGCAAGAATATCTGCGCATACCAAATAATCCACAAGGCAATACCTGAGTGATCTCAACGGCGGTTTTCACAAGAGAATGGCCTGGGTCAGAAAGCCCGTCCCAAAGAACAGTGTCCCGAAGAAGGGCATGCGCCCGATCACGTGAGAAAACATCCAGGGAGGACGTGTCAAACTGCTGAAGGTATACAGGCAAATCGGGCAACTCGTGGCAAAGTTCCATGGCTCTCTTAGCTGTCACTACCTAGTGACAAACAGGCGTAACCGCCTGGCTGGCTTTCTGGCTGGTTTGGCTTGGCTTTCTTTTTTTCCATGTTTTTTTAGCTCGCCTTGCAGAAACGCAGCTGCTGGGCATTTTGCCAAACCGCATATCAAGGGTTATTATTTTGCAGCCACACGCCTGCACGCAGCGTTTTAGACTTCGAATCCTTCGCAGGACGAGGTCATTTCCTGGACGGACGAGTGCCAGGAGCCTCTCAGGTAGAATAGAATCCATTTGGGAAACCCCCTCTAAAGAGAGAGGAGGTGTTATGTTCTGTGTTCGCGCGGACCGCCCCGCTGACGGACCTTCGGCGCTGGCCCGGTGATGGGTTTTTCGGGCAAAAAAGCAAAGTCGGCTCGGTGGAAGAATCCCGACCTCGGGTGGCGCGGGCTTGGCAGACTGGAGGCTTCTATGCCGGGCAGGTGGCGCGGCCGGGAGGCTTCTATGCCAGGCAGGTGGCGCGGCAGGAATGTGGCGCGCTAGGTATCGAAGCCTCCGATGCCGGGCAGGAATGTAATGCTCGAAAGCATAAGTGGCACTTGTGCTTTCGAAGTGCCTCGGAACTGGAAACAGGCACCAACCATTTTTTGGTTGCTGCCCGCGTGGAGTTCCGCGTGGAGTTCCGCCGCAGACTGCGCGAAAGCGGGGGCCACTGGCGGAGTGTTTTTTTCACCACTCACACGCCCTGCCGTCAATCCTGGCGTGGGCACAGGATTGCTCCACTCAATCCTGGCGTGGGCACAGGATTGCTCCACTCAATCCTGGCGTGGGCACAGGATTGCCCCACTCAATCCTGGCGTGGGCACGGTATGCTTCTGCTAAGACGCTCCTTTAATTTCGCTTGACGTTGAATCGGTTGTTTGTGATTAGTTTGGGCTCGAGCGCACTCGGCTTTATTTGAGAAGCACTCACAACATGTGCTTCCCCTTCATGTGCAACAAACATCTTATTTATTTTTGACACTTGGACCTGTTTTTGGCACTGATTTGTTCCCGCTTCGCGCGCGATTGCCCGGGCGGATGTCGCTCCTTCTTTGCCGGGAGCCAGCTTAGCTCTTTGCGTGCGCTTTTGCACTATGTTCGCTTTTCCGCAGCTTTTCGGTGCCATCAGTATAACTAACAGCATGGATTGGCAAAACTTTGCTTCCGTAATGGCGACTGAGCTTGAGGCTGACAGATCGTTTCAGCAACGAATCAACCTAGCCCACGGGCCTGTTGAGAACCTTCGGAACGCGATGCTCTACTTCATGGGCACTGATGCTTCTTTACGAACACGTTCCGAACTTGCCAAGCTCAGAGAGTGCCTATTCATTGTTCAAACTATGCTTCAAAGCATTGAGATTGCCCACATCTTCACCACGCAGTTCGATGGGGATTCCTTCTTGCTCGACCTTGGTTCGCCTGTTCACCCCAACACCCCTCTCATGATCGAGGAGATCCAAGCTGCTTATGATTTCATGATCCGTGAACGTGCCTTCGATCACGTTAAAGTTTGGACCACGCTCAAACACCAGTTGCTTTGTTTCATTTCTTCTTCGTTAGCTGCTTCCGGAGCTTGATCTTTGCTTTGAACCCTGAAAAGTGCTTGTTTGCAGCCGCCTTGCAATAGGTGTCCCAGTCGCGAGCTCAGAGTGTTTTTCCACTGTCCACCTTGCTCAGTTGTTGCTTTGACTTCTTTTCCGCAGCCGTCGCTCTCTGTTCGCCCCGCTTTGCTTGCTTTTTTGTTTCGCCATGTCCGGCCTTGCTTTGTTGTGCCAGTATCACTCTTCCGATGAGGACGGGGCGGATGTGGAGACCGCCGGCCGAGCCATGCACTCGGCCCAAAGCAATTGCGACACAGAGTCGGCGCACTCTGTCAACTCCTCCAGCGGCGAGGACCAGCCCGTGGGGCAGTGGCTGTGGAGTTTCTTCATCATTCAGAAGGAGATCATCATCTCCGGCAAGGCAACGATTCAGGAGGCCAACGACAGCGAGCCAGAGGTGAGTGCACGTAGCGATCTGAGGAAGAGGTTCAATCCGGTCCGGATGTTGCCAACAGGCAACGTGTATCACACGCACGAGAAATGTCCCCACTACAAGAGTGGGAGACAGGTGCACAAGTGTCTCAAGTGCAGCGGATATGAAGGCAGCGTGTGAGGATTGTTCTTGTGCTCAGTCATATCCGCATGCAAAGCATGATGAAAGCATGATGTACATGCACCGCAATCGGAGGCTCTAATTGCCACAGGAAAAGAGCTGCCATTCGCTCGACATGTAGCGCATGCTGCGCTTGGAAGGAGAAGACGCATGCGGCGAGATTCACGGCGAACCGCAAGTCCGCCTGCCTTGCGCACGCGCACCGCCCTGCGGATGCTATAGCTAGTAGCCAACTCAGACAGGTGTACATCCCGGGCAACTGCCGTGCCCAATGTGTCTGCAGGGATCTTGCGTGGCCAACGCTCCTACGGGTCGAACGTCTCTCACCTTCAGTTGCTCTTGCGAGTTTGCGGATGTGCCAGGCACACACCCAGGCTAGAACAAGCACGCGGAAGCAAACTGCACAACCCGTATGCTGTCTATGCAGCTTGGCACTTGCTCTAGCCAGCGACCCTGCCATGGCCTTCCACTTTGGGAGCGCTACTTGCTGTGGATTCTGTCTCTTTGGTTTTGCTTCTGGTACCATCCTCTTGACGATGGTTTCTTACAAACAAGCCCCAGTGACGTCATACCCGTTACGTTCTTGTCTACGCGTGGGTGTTTCCTCTACGCCGTCTGCCCTACGAGACCTGGTGTTCTTTCTGTGTGGAACTGTGCTCGCACCACTTCCAACGATGTGCTGTTGGTTCTTTCAGTTGTACTCGGTCACGACTGTCTGTTTCCGTTGTTTGCTTTGCCCGAGAAGCCACGGACGGCGAGGCAGCGGATATTCCTTCTACGCAAGTCACTACCCCTGGACCTACAGCCAGTCTACTTCTCAACAACTTCTGCGCCCTTCTTTGGTGACCCTCGTCACTTCTCTGAGCAGTTTTCCGCCCTCTTCCCATCTTAACGACAGTGCCGAGAGGACAACCCGAACACTGCGCATCGGTCGTCGCAAACGTGTCCACATGCCAAACATGTTATCTGCAGCCAGGGTTAGAAGTTCAACTCAACATGCCAAACATGCCACCTGCAGGCAAGGTTTGTCGTGTCGTTTTTTTCACAGGGAGCTGCACAAGCTCCCTGAGATGTGCTGGACAAGCACCCCCCCTCCCCCAATCTGTGCTGGGTAAGCACAGCCCCCTTCAAGGTGCTGGGAAAGCACACTGCGCTGGGCAAGCACAGTCATCACATGCGTGATGATGTCTAGAAACCAACTGCTATTAAGCCCAATGATTTCCTCATCCATCCCAACAGTATCTATCAACAACTTTGTTGCTGTGGCTTGTCAACTTGTTTTTGCAGCATTTGCCCAACCCGGATCAAAGGCGATTTCAAACCCACGCTGCATGTTTTGGGTCTCATCGATCTCCAAATTGTTCTGATTTGAAGTGGGGTGAGGGGTTGAAACTCTCGGTCCGTTTGAGCCCTCATTTTTTTTGTCGTGTCGTTTTTTCTCACAGGGAGCTGCACAAGCTCCCTGGGCTCCAACGAATTGGGCAAGAGGGCCAACTTCATTGGCTCAGGACAAACCCGCCTCCCACAGCCTGCCCAACCCTGAAACACATTCTGGGTTGTTCTCCCTTCTCCCACCTCCAAAAGCCAATGCTTCAAGATAGGAAATGCTTGCTCCAACCTGAAAATCAATTTGTCAATAGCCAAAGGATTCTGGTAAAACACACCTCTGCCCACCGCCAAAAACCAAACTCAAAGAGAACATTAAAGGCTTCTTTGGGCCTGATTACTTTAAATTTGGACCTGAATGCCATGAATTTAACTTATGGTTTGCCTAACATCAGGGAGCAGTGTTGCTCATGAGGCTGGACAACTTCAGGATGGACCTCGAGTCAAAGATGCAGACAGAGATTGCAAGAAAACTGACCGCAAGAAGGAGCGGAAACCGGTGTCTCTGAACATCCTAACAGGCCAAGCCTGGAGCAGAGAACGGGCAGAACCTTACGCACTGCCCCTTCGCTGGCTGGCGCCAAGCCTCAGCGCGAGAGCAAAGGAAGAAGTCCACAAGCGCAAGGTTAAGAAAGACGCGAAGACGGTGATCAGCTTTAACTTCGGCTACACCATGTGGACGACTACGGATCCATGGAGCTCCGCAACAGAGAGTAATCAAAATGCTAAATACCTTTTGAAGTGCGTGAAATCCAACAGCAAAACGCTGAAGGCGAAGAAATTGTACATTTCCTACTCGACTGTCAACTCACCTCCCATAGGGCAGTTTCTGTCACTAAGGAATTAAAATCGAAAAAATCCGCACCAGGAACGACTTCTCCTACAAGGCTTAATGTGATTTACAACGTTGATGACGAAGTTTTCGGTGCGTTTGTGTCGGGTGAGGCCTTTGGCCGTTCCTTGCTCAACCATCAGCTTAAGGTTGGGAGCTCCCTTGCGTAGCACCGGCGCTGCATGAACTGCCTTGTGTTGATCGGCGATGTACAGCACGGTGCCATACTGCTCATCTGCATCTTTCACATCCTCCGCACTTTTCTCCTTGGTTGGCAACTAGGGCAAAATTGGGTCTGGAGTGTAGTGGTATTTCCGGTGAGCAGCCACGTGTCAAACACATACTGACTATCTGTGTAGCAGTGCGAAGATGGGCAGCTTTCCAACGCCGTGAGGGCTGGAAACGAAACAGACTTGTTACAGGGGTCAGATTGACTTGTTCACTTGCAGAAGCATCAAAAAGACTTGTGAAGCATCAGATTGGCTTGTGAGGGGGGTCAGATTAACTTGTGGGGGATCAGATTGACTTGGGAAGAACCAAGGGAACAGAGTTGCATCCGCTTCTTTGCGGCAGCTGCGCACCATGATCATCATGAGTCATCATCATCATCATCATCATCACCTATCATTAACATCATCAACAATTCTCATCGTTGCACAGATGCATCATCCATCCATCACGCGCCATCATCATCATCATTCTCATCATCAGTCATCATCGTCATAATGCATCATAGTCATCACCTTCTTCCTCGTTGCGCCATCAGCATCCTCATCCATCATGACCGTTCTTGCAGAGGTCATATTCATCATCCTCATCATCGTCATCATCACCATCGTCGTCTCCTCTACCACCTTCATCATCACTCGTGATCAGCATGGGTGGAGATGATGACGATCCTGTGACGGACGATGATGATGATGATGATGATGATGATGATGAGGGATGATGATGATGATGATGATGAGTCCGTGCCATCATGACTATCATGAGTTGACGCGCGAGAGATACGCGAAGACCACAATCATATTGACAATGCTGACGGATGATGTATGAAGATTGATGGGTTGATGATGATGGATGATGATGGTGCATTACGATCGATGGTGATGAGGATGATCGATGCGGCGATGATGATGATGGAGGCTTACGAAGGATGCTGGTGATGGATGAGGATGATGGATGATGATGATGATCGAGGATCATGAAGGATGCTGATGATGGATGATGATGATGGTGATGATAAGGATGATGATGATGATGATGGTGATGCATGGGTTTGATGGTGATCATGATGACGGACGATGACGATGATGGACGACGAAAGTGATGATGATGATGATGATGATCATCCTCCGTGCCACGACAAGTATCGTCGTAGGATTTTGCGCGCGCCGAGCGCCAAGTGAAACGGACGGAAGATAGAGGCTAGCTAAGTCTACAATGTCGATGATGATGACGGATGATGGTGGTGATGGATGATGATGATGCATGATGATGATGATGATGGTTCATGATAATAAGGAGGATGGATCATGATGATGCTGGTCATGATGATGATGCATCATGAAAGTGATGATGATGATGATGATGATGATCATCCATGCCACGACGACTGTCATCGTAGCATCCTCTGCGCGCCGAGCGTTGCCTGACGGCGCGGTTGAAGTGTGTAAAAGATACGGGGTAAGGGTCATGACGCCGATGATGCGATGACCACGACGATGATGACGATGACGGAAGATCACTATATGATGATGATGCTGGTGATCGCCATGGATGATGGATGGCGATGAACGTTGGGGACGAGATGATGAGGACGATGATGGATAATGATGAAGATGACGATGATGATCACCATGATGATGGTGATGATGATGATGGTTGACCAACCTGGTGAGGATGATCTTGATGACGGATGATGGGTGATAATGATGATGGGTGACGACAATGATGACCATCGTCCGTTTCATTGTAACAAAATCACGCCAAGCGCGCGTGTGTAAGAAGTTAGCCAAGACGGCTACGATGATGAAGATGCGAACACCCTGATGATGATGACGATGATGGATGACGGTGAGGATGGATGCTGATGACGACGATGATGAGGCTGATCACAGTTGCATAAAGACGACGATGATGATGGTTGATGGATGATGGCGACGATGGTTTTAGATCATCGATGATCTATGATTGATCATGAACGACGCGATGATGATGATGATGTTGCTGATGCTGGATGATGAACGGTCGATGGATGATGACGAGGATGATGATGAGATAGGTTCGCAACAGCTGATGATGTCAGTGCAGGTGTATTTCGAATTATATTTAACAACCTGGATGACGATATAGATGTATCACTTTCTATTTGGGGGATGTATTTATGGACATGAATTCCGATGATGAGAGTGAGCGGCCTGTGTACAGGGTCGATCATCATGAATTGTCAGGAAAAATATTTTCTTGATTTCTACAACCTGGATGAGGGCGTTGGACACGGGCGCTCACTTGCACTAGGTGACTAGCTCAAGGCTGTTTGGTGCAAACTCGAGGCTCGCGACTGACCGAAGGTCCTCACCCGTGCCGCCACATTGCTGTAACGCGAGTGTTTGCTGACCTTTACGGGGTTTGCAACGTCATTCAATTCGGGCAAGTTGGTGGTTTTGAAGGCAGGCTACTCCTTATTTGTCGAAAAGGATTGCTCGATGCTTTGGTGGTCGATGCTATGGTGGTGTTTGGGCTTGCGTGTTCTGTTTTTCTTGTTTGCTTACAGTATTTGTTTGTTTTTTGTTTTGACATTTTGATGCATGTGGACCTTCGGTTTGGAAACCATCAATAGTTGTACAAAACTTGTTTTGCTTGAGACCTTCGGGGGTAGACTCGAATGGGAGTGTGCGGCTGTGCGGGGCCAAGCGCTATGAATTTTGGCTACGAAGCGAAATAGGCATAAAACAATCCGACCCTTGCATAGGAGGCTGGACTTGCGCGGAAAGCCTGGTTGAATGCAGCACTCAATGCCACACAGTATACCATGGAGGCTCTATGGATACTTAGTTCAGCAATTGGCGAGCACAGATCCACACATGTAAGTTAGGCAAAACTCGTGAAATAAAGTCTTTGGATACAGTGTTGCCAACGCAAAAAAGTGCAACAAGAGCAGCGCCACAGACTTAGCTTCAGTTGTGGCTGCGCTTGATTCAATGGCTGTCTTGCCTGAGGAAGGAATTTGCATTTCGATGCTTGAGGCGATGGTTTTGAGAATGCTTTATGAAGTGCTTCATGATTGTTTTGATCTTTGAAAGGCCATTTTGGTTCAACCAACGAACACGTTGCTGATTGCACAGGATGCTTTTGGCTGGAGGTGTGGTGAGGTTTCATGCACTGCCTGTCGACGAGGTGGAACCACGTAGCCGCTGCAAGGTCATTCGCTGGGGCTGTGGAGCAGCTCTTCTTGGCCTGCTTGGCGCTTGTGGTCTCTCGCTCTCCAGGAATCCGGGAATTCCACGTGGAAACGTGGAATTTCTGGGTGTCAAGCAAAGCATTGGCATTGACCTGGATGATGATTTCCTGCCTGAGCCTGACCCACAAGACTGGTCTTCGCTGAAGAAGGAGATCAAACTGGAGAAGTACGACCCGGGAGCTTGCTTGGGAAAGCTCAGCTTCGCTACAGCGTGGAGCGCATCGCTTGGACTGAAGTTGAGGGCTGCAGTGCAGGAGCGTCATGGAACATCATCCCATGTTTTTTTTTTTTTTTTTTTTTTTTTTTTTTTTTTTTTTTTTTTTTTTTTTTTTTTTTTTTTTTTTAAAGATATTGTTTTGACATTGCCAATGGGAATGCTTGGACCTTTTATGTTTTTCTGATAGAGGAGATGTCAGGGCTGTTTGATGCTGTTTGTGTACCCAGCGAAGCGTTTGGACTGGATGAAGACATGTTGGCTTTTGTGTTTTTTTCTTGTTGCTGTGTTGCAAGGTGTACGATGTAAACTGTATTAACTGTGAAGTGTTGTGACTGGTTGTGCTATTCTGCCACGAGAGAGGAGTGCAACGAAAGAAATTACCGGGATGATCCCACGCCCTTCCGGCGTCTCCACACGCTTCATCGAATGCCAAGCTTGCCACAAGAGGCATCTGTGTACTACCCGCCGTCTGCATGGGCCGAGTATGACATGGCCAGTCGAGGCAGTCGAGGTCGAGCTCTTGAAGAGACTAATGGCCCGGAGGCTGAAGCAGCCTACAACCTGACCTCTGGATTCTTGCGGCTAAAGACACGCTTCGCCTTTGGCAAGCAATGGACCTTCGAAGGCTGGCACTACATGAAGGAGAGGGGGAGAGAGCGCATGAAGAGACATGAGCATACAGGATATGGATATGCGATTCGTTTGGTTTTGTGAGCCAAACCATGTCAATGTTGTGTTAAGCTGCTCTGGGAGTTTGAGTTGCCCAACCAGTTTTCCAATGGTTGCTTTGTGTGAATACAGGGCATACATGCTGTCTGGACAGGAGCATGACTCTGGCTGTGTGTGGGACACCCGCAGCAGCAGTGCTGCTGCAGGCCTACGGGCATGTTTCTACGGTGGCCTCCTGAGAATTGATTTCTTCGATCCGAAGAATCCGAATGAGGCCGTTCCGAAGGTGGCCTCTGTGACTGCCGGCGGAGCTATACCCTTGTCCACCTGGATTCACCTGGCTCTGCAACGAAGGGGAAGCTACTTGGAATTTTTCATGCAGGGCAGCCCAGCCGGGAACGCAACTGTACCAGAACAGCTGACTGATGGGCTTCTTTCGCAATCCAACATCAGATTGGGGGGCTCGGTTGACAATAACCCAGGACAAAACTACAAAGGCATGATGAGCAACATGCGTCTTACGACTGATGCTGTGTACCCTCATCGCTTTGAGCCTGAAGCCAATCTTCAGCAGCTCAAGAAAACACGTTTTCTGCTCAAGGCACATTACATAGATGTCGTGACAATGCGGCAGATGAGGATGAGTGGGAATGTGACCACCAAGTATAGCCCGAATATTCTGCTGGACAGTTGGAAAGCACAGGGTCTCATTGATGATCACAACTTCACAGCGCCAATGAACAAAACGAGGTTGGAGGTGCTTCGGCGTCTCTTCCCGTTCGAGGATCCAATCTACAAAACCGAGTTCTTGGGAGCCTTCTGTGCCAGGGTAATCTTGCAGATTCTGAAGGAGATCACAACGATCCAGGACAAGTTGATGGACGCAGTGCCATTATGTGATCCCACTGCCACAAGCCCGCAGTGCTACAAGGCTGTGAACTACGCAGTTCGGCAAGCAGTGAGCGTGGGCCGTTACGGAGCTGAGTTGCGGCCGCGTTGCGAGCAGACTGTGAGTGAGGATTTCCGCGGAGATTTCAGGTGCAGCGAGCGAATGGAGGGCATTTCCTGGGCTTTGGATGGCTTCGGATCGCAACTCTCAAAGGCCTATCGTGTTTGCCATGACCATGATCTCAGCAGCCCGAAACTGGACTATGGAGCTTGTGTGGGTGAATCCTTGTCCGCCACTGGCTACATGTTTGCGTCTGCTCTTCTCCTGGAATCTGCCTTGGGCTTTGATTGTCCAAGTGACTTTGACGACGCTCGTCCACTGACAGAAACACTTCAGCTCACCTGTGCAAGGGACTCAACCGCTATCTTTCGTACAACTTTTCTGGCAGGCTCAAAGGCTGTGAGAGCAGCGGGCCACTGCGGCGGCAAGGACACACTGTGTGGTCGCAGCATCCTTCGAAGTGCTGCAGCCATCTCCGGCGTTGCGGAAGTGTTTTGATTTGATAGAATTCTTTACTTGTGTTTTCAGTTTCCCCGAACTACCGGGCTCCTCATAAGGCTCCTCTCAAGGCTTGAAGTATTAAAACATACGAAACATAGAAACTTTATGGCAGCCTTGAAACCGAATCCAGAACACGTTCTCTTAACCCAGATGTCAAGAACAAATCGGCATGTGCTGCATCCTGGCTCGCAGCTATCATGACAGCCAAGCAACGGATCTACCTTTCAAAAGCACACGCATGCAAGTTTTCTGTTGGCAACATGTCTCCGCAGCACACTTCCAAACAATTCTCTTCCCAAGACTTCTCCCAACATGTCTCCAACATAGATTCCCCAACGCTTGCCCAACAACACTTCTTCGCAACAGTCTTCCCAACTCCTCCCCCGCAACACTTCTCCCAACACTTTTCCACAACACTTTGCCGCAGCACTTTGCCCAGCACTTCTCCACAACACTTTTCCCAACACTTCTGTGCAAGACTCTTTCTTTTAACACTTTTCCGCAACACTTTTCCCATCAAATCGCCACAACACTTCTCCACAACACTCTTCCCAACACTTCTCCACAACACTTTTGCCAACGCTGCTCCACCACACGCCTCCCAAGACTCTTCCCAAGACTCTTCCGAACACTTCTTCACAATTAATGCTTCCCCAAACACTTTTTCGCTACACACTTCCCAACATCTTCCACAAGACCACTCCACACCACCTTTCCCAACGCTTACACTTCCCCACAACACTGTTCACAGCACCAACACTTCTGCAGAACAATCTTCCCAACACTTTTCCACAACACTTTTCCACAACACTTCTCCACAACGCTTCTCCACAACACTCTTCGCAAGAGTTCTCCACGACACCAAGAGTTCTCCAAGACACTCTCCCCAACACTTCTGCAAACCACTGTACCAACATTTCTCCACAAGACTTCTTCCCGACACTCTTGGGCAACCTTCTCTTTGCCAGGTACGGCGCGTGCCACCAATTCTGCATCAGCACCTTGACCAAACACTTGCACTTGCCACACAATCTGAAGCAGAACCTTCACCGGGCACTGCGCCCGCCACGAAATCTGCAGCAGAGACTTCACCAAGTGCCTGCCACGCAAATTGCATCAGGAACTTCACTGCACCGTCTTCGAAATTTGCACTTGTCAGCACAAAGCACCCTTCAAGTCCTGCGTTTGCCACAAAATACTACCCCAACTTCAGCTTTTTGGACAAGAACACGCGCCTGCCACAAAATCTAAAAAGATCACTTTGCCATATGATTTTGGCACTTGTCTGCAGAAGCAAAGCACTCCAAAACGCAGCGATTCCAGGAAAATACACACTTTTTCGACACGACATTTCCAAACGCATGATGAAAGCAAAGTTCACAATCGAAATGCATTTCGATAACGCACTCAAAGACTCAAAACATTGGCCCCATGGAGGAGCCTTATGACACCACGAACGCTTGCGGACGCCTGCGGGCACTTGCAAACTTGACCACGGGGAGCGAACTTAACCCCTGAACCCCACTAAGCGGGAACCCTGCGCTACGTCGGGAAGCATGTCTGAAACCGTTCAAGTTCAATGTTCAACTGAGGTGGGAGTCTTCCAGCGAGTGTTCTGCCACGGGCCAACACCTTGCTGCCAGAGGAATGCTGACACGAATGAGTTGGAATGCGCCTGTGAGAAGGATGATCTCATTGAGCTCAGGAGAGATGACCGTTCGGACAGCCAACAGTGTGGCAGGTTTTCGGGCTCAGCATTGAAGCTTCTTGGCTCCGCTAGTCTGGCAGCCACGGAGGCAGAAGGCCAGTGCAAGTTCTCAAAGAGTGCCCAGAGCTCTTGCAACACCATGGTGCCCGCAGCCATGGCAGGTTTGGGTTTCTTCATTGAAAATGCCGCCAGACAGTCTCGAGACTGCCCCAAACCGCCCTTCCCACTTGATCCGGAGGAGAGAAGAAAGGATAAGATACTTGGACCAGCTGACCCTCAACAATTCTACCAGTGTGGTCAGGACACTAAGCGCCTTGGCGTATCCATGGATGTGATATCTCGTGGTATTGCCGGTGCTGTGGTGAACTGCCCGTATGGTAATGCGGATGATTTGGAGCAGGTCACCAAACCAGTGAAGTCAGCTAGGCGCTTTTTCACGCCATGAACCTGACTGAGACCAAGCAGCATAAAGCATCCGATGCCCATCAAGCGGCCCAATTTCTTAGAGAAGACTGACCAAGCAATCAAGTAGCGTGCGTTTGTGCCAAGAGTAGCATACAACATGCTTACCTTGGTACAAACATTGTTGGATAATTCGAGAATTAGAGAATTAGCTGTAATCAATATGATGTTGCATGAGGGTGCTGCGGCTGACCGGCCGCTGGGTTTTAGAGACTCAAATTTGGTCTCCAGGCTTGCCGACGGCGACATACAGATCCGCAGTTTTAATGCTAGATACATTGCACGTCATTGCACATGGACGCCGTTTCGATTTTGTCTGCTAGTTGATGGCCAATGGAGCATTCCGCCCGCTTACAGATTCATGTTTTATATCTTTTGCGATCTATATCGCAGTTTCTTTCAAATTTGATCCAGTACTTTTGGCGCGAACCATATCTAATTGGCGGTTCTGCTCATCGCCCATCTCCTGTGTGCAGCCTTAGACTTGTTCCTGACTTTGCAGAGCAGCAAGCTCTTGAAGCCGTTCTCCAAGCAAAGAGGAGCAATCACGTTGAGGCTACTCTCAACAGCGCCAATGCCACCCGAGCATTGGCGTGCATTGGTATTGTTTCTGCACTTATAAATTTGCAAGATTTTTGCGCGCCGCATGCTGGCCCCCACCGATGCATGTGAATTCTGCAGCTGACTGCTGAGGTAGGCAGAGCCTGAGACAAAATTCACTGGATGCGATTGTGGTTCTGAGTTTGCAAATATAAATGTCCAATTTAGTTTTTGCACTCTGTATGGCATATGGTTTCACTTGTTTTGTGAAGGAACCAGTTTTTGTCTTCAGGCCAGCCAAAGGTGGGTCACACGCAGAGGTGACCAGTTGGGCGCGGCTCGAACCATTTTGTTTGTTCCCGCAATCTCTTGGGTGATTGGCAATGAAGGAGCAGTTAAAGATGATCTGCACATGTTGGTTTGGGAGCAGTCACGTTTGCTTTTGGACCCATTGCCAAACACAGCTGTGCAAATGATCATAGCGGTCATAGCGTAATAGATGTGGTAGATGTGATTTCCACGTGCTTCCACGGCCTCACAGAACAACAAGCTCTTGAAGCTGTTCGTGAGTCTATATAAGCCAAAGCGAGCTTGCTTAGAATCTTAATGAAAGCTATAGATAGCCATTTTCAGCTTTGCCATGCAAAAAGCAGATGTCATCAACCGTGAGGCATCTGCACGGAGAAAAAAGGAAGGGGATTGGGCTCTTGTGCTACATGTCTAGAGGTTTATTTTTTTGGATCCAAAGTTTGACATAGCTGTACATTTATCCTGCTAACACTGGATGCGGAGTTTGATTTGGCCAAGCAGCCACAGGCGTTCGGTGTTTCGTCCTTTCTACGTATTTTCACGGGTCTTGAAAAGGGGCAAGCTTGCCGTGATTTTGCGGAAGGCAAACCACTGGGAACCCTCGAAATGTTTGGGGGCCCAAGTATCACATCATCGCACACAGACACCATGCCACGGTGCGTGTTCTGGTCTCCTTGCAAATGTGACACCCACCTCTTGCACCTGCGCTTGTTCCGTCAATAGTGCCGGGCCGAACGATGTTTGACGGGACATGGGCATGAAGGCTGCAATTCTTACAACTTGTTGAGTAGGTGTTGCCATCAATGAAGGTGAATTTTGCACTTTGCCGCTTCCGGATCAAGGGCAAACGTTCAGCACCATCATGTTGACAAACATCCCACCACACGTTCGCCATCTGCAATTCAGCGCAGGTTGTATGTTGGTGGAATTCACATGGCGGCCTATGATGCCAGAAGATGTCGGTGGTCCGGGACATCTCGACAGCACCTCAGCGTGGAATTTACAATCTTGAAATAGGCAATCAACAGTTGTTTAGGACACATTTCGGACACATCGTTGATGTTTTGCTTGACTGGCTCGAGAATGGAATTCAAGCACGCAAATGTTTCAATCAGTCCTTCGGAATTCCAAGAATGCCGGCCTTCCGAATTTCAAGAATGCCGGAAGAGGGCATCGAACCCAGGGAGATGCTGCTGGCAGCGGGTGAGGCGAATCCGGGTCCTGTGCTCCGTGTCAGCGGCGCCGCGCTGCTGGCACTCTTGCTGGTGGCTACCGCTGCGTTGACGGTGCTGTCTGCAGGTTCTGGGATCGGTTTCTCCAAAGTCGGCCAACGGACGAACTTCGACATTTTGCCCAAGGATCAGTGGGCCAAGGTGTATCAAGTGACGGATGTCAACTCAACATTGGCCGGTCAGCGCTACTATGAATACACGCACCACTCGGAGTTTTTGAAGCAAAAAGCAAACTTGTCAAAGACGGTACATTGGCAAATTGCGCATCGTTGCCCCAAGATAAGGTTGAACGTTGAGATGCGCACGAGCCGTTCCTTACCCAGCGTCAGCGCATCGACGGCAAACCAGTGCCAGAAATCTTGCACTGAAACTTCGACCTGCGTCGCGTTCACCTGGAATCCCTCCAGTGCCAACACATCATGCACAAGGCACGCTGCCACTTCTGGTGAGCAAGTGCGAGCGAGACCAGCTGCTGGTTCCACCGGAGGGCTGCCGTGCGCGCAGGACGCGGCTGCTGTGTGGTGGCCCACGCAGGAGATGGATTATTTCCAGCTGCCGCAGGTTCCAGAAGAGGCCAGTGCTCCACATCCCAACATCCGGATGCTTTGCTTGGCCGTTTTCCGACCATGGACTAAGGAGCAAGAGTTGCTTGAGATGCAGTACAAATTGGGAACCGGGATTTTTGCCTGTGACCAATATGCAGTTTACAGCTCTACAGCTCTTGAAATTGTCCCAGGTTTGGTCTCTCGCCGGGTGTCTAGTACTCTTATGGATGAGTTAGGCGGCCCATACATTACTGTGTTGAATCTGGGATCCTTCATGGCTGTTTGGAGGCAAGTCTTCCTGGACGGGGAGTACTTGAAGCATGACTGGACCATCAAGGCAGATCCAGACACAGTCTTCATCAAGCAGCGCTTGCAGCCGTTGCTGCAGATGTATTCCATTGGGGTCGGGCCCAATGGGAGATATCTCAACAACTGCCCGGATGGCTTGCACGGCCCGCTGGAGGTTTTTTCACAGCAGGCACTTTTGAGCTTAGCAAAGAACGCTCATCACTGTGCTGTCTCCCTGGATGGGGGCAAGGTATGCAGTGAGGACTGCGAGAAGTTTTGGACGGGCTCCTACACTGAGAAGTGCAATGGCAGGTGCACCCAATGGTGGGGAGAGGACATTTGGCTTGACCAGTGTTTGAGGAGCTTTGCGCACGTGGAGAATATTTTCGTGCCAGGGCTACTAATTGAAGACCACTGTCATCCCACTCCTGGCTGGAGGGATTGCCTCGATATGACGGCAGTGGCGTTTCATCCTTTTAAGGATGTGCATGAGTACCAGGCGTGTTTGCAGGCAACGCTAGGCAAGAACCTTCTCTAGCACCAAAGTCGTGCTGATCTGTTTGCAAAGCAATCAGATCGTGCAACCAAGATCTGGCGTTTGAAAGCAACTTGATGGACTCGCTCACAGCCGCATTTTTCTCAAGAAGTCTCCATTTCGCGAGCCTCTGGTTTCCAGCTCCCTGGCCGAGGTTCTCGAGGCATTTGCCCGTTGCCCGTTGGCCTTTGCCAGTTGGCGAGTGGACATGCGGCCCGGACACGGCTTGAGGAAGGGGTCCGAATCAAAGAAACACTCCGCCAACATTAGCCATAGAAGGATGTCATAATGATGGTAGACGCCCCGACGCGTTTTCTTCTTTTTTTGGCCAGTGCAAGACCACTATGGTAATGTCAGTTTGGCGAGTTCTTGTTTTGTCGCCGCTAAATGTTTTGAAGATCAGAGAGATTCAGCTTTGGCAAGCGTGCATGGCCAAGCCCTTACTTGGTTAGTGAGTACTCCAATGGTACTTGAAGTTGTCTTGGGTGGCAGACACTGCAATCTGAAGGCAATGCTCATCCGGCTGCCTTTCATTTGAGGCTTGAACATGGGGCACTTGCGAAATTTCTCACAAGCAAACAGCGGATTCACTACCTTTCCGTTGTCCATTATTTGTGCACATCTTTCTTAGGCGTTGAGACTTCCCATGCTCAGGTTGGGATGCTCTTCGGAACAGCTGCATTTGGTATGCCAGCATGGAAAAGCGCTCCACGCAGTCAGCTTCCTTGCTGTGTTGATGCAGAATGAGTGTCTGAGCGGAGATGCTTTGACGCAAAACATGCGTTGCCTTGGCTCAGACATGACACTGAATAGCTGTAGAACTTTAGTTGAGAGCTTCATGGTTAGTGTGCCTAACGCTTCTCGTGCGCCTTCCCGTTCGGGTGGAGCTGGAGGACGAGTTGACAAGGCTGGAGATCGGATCTTCTGTTTGGGGGGCCGACATTGGAATCATGGGACCAGGATCGGATTCGAATTCCTTCTCTGCGGCAATTTATTGCAGAATAGTTGAGCTTCGTTTTGCAGAGATTGTGTTGAGCTGAAACAATCCTTCCATAGAGATTGTGCAGGTTTCCTTCCGGTTTGATGTTCAAACACTAATGCTGGGGTCTTTACTGGACCCCAAAGGACTGCTGTTTATCCAGTCGATGCCGTCGCATCTTACTTTCGCCAGACCCTGCCCCAAATCACTCCAATGGATTTCTCCGAATGCGATACCTGTTTGATGCCACCAGAGCTGGCACCTTATCGTTGCGAGACTTCGGCCTGCCGGAGAAGCCCTTGTGGCAAGCCCTGCATCCACCTCAGCGCCAAAAACGAGCCGAAGACTTCTTGGTCAGAGAGATCGACCAGCAGGGCTATGTTTGCGAAGCAACCTGCCAGCAACCGCCAAATATCGAGGACTCCGTGGAGCAAAGCGGCTGGTCGTTTGTTCTCACCAAGTACTGCTGCTCCACGGAGTCAGCCCTTCGGCGGCTGAGCAAGGCTGCCGGGATCAGAAGAAGCAGTCTGCAGGTGAGCGGCCGCAAAGACACCTTTGCCTTGACGTCGCAGCGGGTGCAGTTGCTATCGGAGGCGAGGGCTTTCTCGGTGGCACAGCTGCCAAGTGACCTTTGGGTGTCTGGCTGGAGAAAGGGCTGTCAGCCCTGGCATCAGGGCAATCATTTCCGCGTCTCGCTGTGGTGGAATTCGAATGGGCCGCTGGGCAGGGAGCGATTGCTTCTGCAGAAGGTCTTGGCCGAAGTCGCGGTTTCCGGATTCACCAACTTCTATGGGCCGCAGCGGTTTGGCTTGATGGCGCACGCAGCTGGCCGGCACTTGTTGCGAGAGGAGCATGAAGAGGCCATTCGCAGCCTTCTGTCGAGCTATGCAACGCTGAGTGGTCGCAAGGGCTTTTGGGAGCACCAGGAGGCCATCGAGCGCTTCCTGGCTGGAGGTAGTGCCATCGATGCCCGGCGCGCAGTGATGCGGGCCTCTGGGGGTCGTTGCCTGGCTGCAAAGTGGCTGGATGCTGCCTGCCACACGGATGCAACGAGCCTCTGGGCCACCATGGGTCAGGATAGGAAGTTTGCCACAGAGGCCGTGTCCTCGCTCCTCTGGAATTATTTGGCGGCCTTCAGGGTGATGCATTATGGCAATGCTGTTGTAGCTGGCGACGTTGTAAAACGGTTGTCCACTAGCGGCATGGAGGTGACCATTGTGCAAGCTGGAGAGGAACCCCTTTTCAGTCTCAGTGACGTGTACTTGCCCCGGCTTTTGTCCGGAGATCCAGGGGTCCCAGCGTCTCCTCGTTACGAAGCGTCCGAGGGCCAGCCGCTGCGGGGCGCTGCCTTTGTGTTCCCTGCGCTCCCAGAGCTGCGGTGCTATGCCCGGGACTTGCTCCGCAGCTGGGGCCTTCCCGAGTGCCCTGAGCTTTCGGAGCCGCGGTCTCGAGCCGCCGCCTGGCTCGATGGGCCCCGACTCGGCGCGCCCTTCCGCGCCTTGGTCTGCCGGCCTCGAGTGACCGCCAGCTTCCGTCGGGGCCACGGCCGCGAGGGCCGCGAGGGCCGCGAGGGCCGCGAGGGCCGCGAGGGCTGGGAACGTGCCTTTGTGCCGGGTCGTGATGGGACAGGTCGTCTTCCTGCAGAGCTCACCTTGGCCGCTGAGTTTCGCACTGTGTGTGGTGACGTGTTGGGTGAGCACGAAGCAGCGCGGAATCTGCAATTGGAGTTTGCATTGCCCGTGGGCGCCTTTGCAACGTGCCTAACCCACCAGCTAGCAGGGTGGACTCTTGGTAGAAGTAGGCACAGCTGGGCTCCGTCTTGAAGATCCTGGCAAACTTGACTTTCTGCAAAGAACAGAAAGAGCAGCTCGCAAGTTGCTGGAACACAGCAACAGCCAACAGCATGTTGGGCTTCTAGCTCTGTGCAAGCCTTCTTTGCTTTGATATAGCTTGCAGGTCATTGTGATACTACGCCAAGCAATGGACTGATTGCAGTTGGATGTGGTTCCAGCTAGAATAATTACTGCGCTCGCCACCCAAGACGCCAACACGTCGAAAATATTTTAGTTCCTGACAGGAGCAGCATGTTGAAGAACGGTCTTGGCACGCACACACACACACAATTCTGCAAATTCAAGATGGCGCGTGCTATGCCTTTCTGATGCTGGGAAGTATTGATAAACATCACTGACACCATCAAAACCCGGGAAAGCACACATGTTCCACCAACAAACACAATACACTTGCAGAATCAACTGAAAACCAAAGCCAGGGATGCCAGCGATGCCGAGCATCCCATCCTCAAGACTGCGGAAGCACTTTCCAGAGAACTTTAAATACACACACAACAAGCGAGTCAATATCAGCAGTCATCTCCAAACCAACCTGACAGCACATATTCTTGATCATGAGCAACCCGACTGCTTGGGAATCAAATGTACACAAATCGGATAAGCTCATGAAACCCCAGCCCGGAGCCAAGCAAACAAGAAGATGCAAGCAACACAAATAAAGAAACAGCGGAACGCTGGAGTTCACCGTGCTGTTTTCACCGGTTTCAAATCCCAAATGCTCCCGAAAAGCTTCCGCCCCTTGCTAGCAGCTTTTAGAGGAGGGCTTTTAGAGCAAGACCTTCGATCAAACATTTGTTGACATGCTCCAGCGTCGGACGTATGAGCCTTTGGGAATGCAGCATGCAGCATGTGATCCGCTGTTCGATCCAGGCTTCCTTCAGGCCGCCAAGCAGGACGTTGCACATCGAATGAGGGACTCTTGCACCGAACTGTGGGTCGCAGGAGTGCGCAGACAGCGCAGGCCAGTTGCAAGCCTTACAGGCTGTAGCCCTGCAGCTCCATTTGAAATTCGGTGCAGGCGAATGCTACATTCTTTTGGCCGGCAAGCAGGACACAGCCCAGGGATGCAGTCAGTTGAGAGTCTCGGACAGAGCATTGTGTTTGCAGGACTGCAGAGGGCGTGTGCCAAAAGGACCGTTGCTGCACACCGTCGCGTACCATGGCATTGTGGTATCGTGAGTCAGGATATCATGGCCTGCCTTTTGCCTGTCAGTAGCTGAGTCTCTCGAGCGGTCAAGTGGGCCAGTTCAAGATGTTGTTGCTGGTTCTCAGCAGGGAATGAGGTAATAGAAAAACAGAACCTCCCTTCTTCCCATGGGGAATGACACAGAAAGACCATCCCTTGTCCATGGGGACCCCGGTTCATTCCTTCACATTCCCTCGCAAGCCTCTCAGGATCCAGCTCCGCCGGCCCCGGGCTCGAGTGTCTAGAGATCGATCGGCGAGAGATCGAGCGAGTGAGCGCTCCGAGGCATTGTGCAACAACATGCGAGAGCTCACAGCACGGCACCAAGAGTTGGGTTTCCATTGGCTTGGCCTGGACTCCTTTTTTTTTTGCCTTGTTTCCCTCGTTTGTGATGCATGGCTTTTTGAACCTCAAGGCCCATTTGCGTGGCATCTATCACTCCATCAGCCATGAGGCATGATGCTAGTGAACCTTTTGGGCATTGAACCAGGGGAGACAATGACACGTTGCACTGCTTGCCCATGCTGTTCAACTTCCTGGCACTCACATGGAGGCTGCCGCTTCAAGACTTGTGCCATGCGCAGGAGCCGGAGAATGACACGGACGAGCTCGGCCAAGAGTGTCATCCTTTTGTCGTGGGTGCCTCAAAGGCAAGGCACTACAACAACACGGCGCTCGATCGGTGTTTCGAATCGCCGGAATGGCAAAGCCGCCCAAGGCCCTCTGCGACAGCATGAATCAGCTTACGGCCGGGAACCTGAGACGCGGAGCATTGCCAAAGTTTCGATGCCTATGGCCTTTCTCAAATTGAAGCGAAGTCACGAGTCCGGAGTGGACGCCTTTGCCTCGAGGACAAGCTTCGCGGCATCTTCCACTCCTTGAGGAACGAGGCGCGCAGCCGAGCTGGCCGAGCCGTGGCCGACCAGTTCGGACGATGCGAGGAGACGGAGAAGGAGCTGAAGCGGCATCCGCTCTTGGCTGCGGCCTTGGAGCCACGAAGAGGGTCGGAGCCGAAAGGAAGCGGGCTGTCGTCCCATTCACAGCTTACTGTCGAGTTGTTGTGATTCATGCTTGCCGCCTGGTGCAACGGGTTCCACCTGGAAGCTCATTGAGCGCCAGGCATCCCTTGCAGAGTCGGTGCATCGGGAGGCGATGCAAATGTCCGGGCCGCAGCATGACTCGGTGCACATCAGACTCTTGCTTGGCCGTGACAGCGCTGCCTTGAAGACACACAAGGCAAACAATTTTGGACAAGTAGCAAGCTACATGGGTGTGGCTCAAAAAAGTGGTACCAAAATGGCACCCTGGTAAGTGGAACCAAAGACTAAAAACCGCGTAACCCCAGCTCTTTAATTTTGAGCCACAGCCACATCCACACACACGCTCACATGGCTCGGTGTTTGCATCTCGATTCTGGCATGGAGAAGTGCAGGCTGGACGAGCCTTTGAAGCCGGTCCCGGTGAAGCCCAAGTTAGAGGCATGGAGCTTTGGCTGTGGAAGGCTTCGACTGGAGCATTGCTGCAGGGTTGCTATGAGTTTCAATGGGGACACGCTTATTAAATCCTTGGTGGACATAAATCCCAATGTGAATATCGATCACGAATCTAAGAGGGTTTCCACTACCCCCAAACTATTGCCCCAAGAGAACCCACGGTTGCCCAATTCAAAATCATCATTTGAGATGCGCTCCGTTCACCAATGAGCTTTCGCCTCCAGTGACACCTGCTTGCAGGTGGCGGCAAACCAGGTGCCAGCGCCAGCTCCTACGGTGCAGACCACCACCGTTGGCCTGGGGCTCATCAAGTGCTGGCCGTCTTTGTTCTCATTCTCAGCGGGAGCAATGGTCAGTATTCTGCAGGCGGCCTTCGGTTCTTTGTCTCTCACCTATCCATTGCCGCAGCTCCCGTTGAATTGGCTGTGGGCCAAAAATAGGCACAATGGAACCCTGGCAAATGGAAACATGGACCAAAACCTGCGGTCCCCTGTTGGTTTAATTTTGACCCATACCCAATTGTGGGCGAAGTTCGCTGAGGCCATTCGCCGCCGGCCCGGCATGTGGAGGCCGATGCGCGTGCGACAGCCAGAGCTCCCAAGTCGCCGCCGACTCCAGGCGGGTGGAAGCTTGCAGATGAGTCGGGAACGGTTTACCCACCTGTGCTCCTGTTTGCTGCAGGAGGAAGTAGACTTTCCCAGAGGTTGTCGGCCCTTTTCATTTTGTCCCTTGGACAATGCACATGTGCGAACTGGGCCATGGATGTGTCGCTGTCATGCTCAATTTGTGTGTTTCCTAAGATTAGGTGTCCCATTTCAGCTGGTTCTGGAAGCGAAGAAGGAAGCGGGTCAAATTTTGGGGCTCTTTCTGGATAATTTGCAAGTGACTTGAACACTCGGTGCCTTTTTTCTTTTCTCGCAGCGACAGGCTGCGCTACAGCCGCGCCGGAGTCTCGGTTTGGAGGGCGGAGAACTCGCCCGAGACAGCAGACTGTCAGGCGAGGGAGGGTGTTTGGCCTGCAAAGCAACTTGCTCTGCGATTGCACCTGCTTTGGGTAGACCCCTTTCTTCCCAGGATTTGATTCCGACTCTGCCGGAGCCATGATGCTCCCTGTAACGCGGTGCAAATGGCTAAAGATCTCTGTGAGAGCCATTCTTTTTTTCCGCGGAGACTCTCGACGTGCAGCTTTTGGCTTGTGATCTTTCTAATGCAAGTGAACAAGGGCCTCTGTTCAAAGCAAGTGCAAAAAGTTGTAGCGCGCAAGATTGGCCCGCAGGAGGGAGACGGCATCCCAGCGCAAGAGAGCTGCTTCCAAAGAGTCGGGTCCAGAGTTTGGCCCTTAGTGCTGGGTGGCAAACTCAGAGGTATGGGCAAAGTTAGGGGCACCCCAAGCTTCTCCACAGGAGCCTGTTTTTTGTTGCTCGCAAATTGAAAGTAGCGAGGCGAGGGACGTCATTCTTCAACATGTGCATCGCTCCACGCGCGGAAGCATGCGGAAGGCTGTTCGCAGAAGCTTTGTGGCTTAAGAACCCTTTGCCTTTGTGAAAGTGTGAAAAGCCGAGCTGCCCTTTCCGTGCCACTCGCGAAAGCAAAGCTAAGCACCGAACGCGGAAGGATGAAAAGGTACCGTGGAAGCCCGCGGCCAGAACCCGGTTGGATGACAAGGAGCTTCCGGGTCCGCGGAAGCTTGAATGTCCAATGAGTAAGGGGAATAAAAACCGGCGTTCGAGCCGGATCCCAACCGGCCAGTGATTTGACACCATGCTTTTGCAGAACAGCGGGGGGCCTTGGGTCCCAGCCCAGAGCGATGAGGCGGCTGAAGCGCTTGGGTCTGGTCGGCCTCCCTGAGCGGAAGGCTGAGGCAGGTGCTGGCAGTATGATTTGTGCTCTGCAGAATCTGAAGGGGACTGAAAGCAGTACAAGAAGGATGGCTGATTGAGAAAAGTGGGCTTGACTGTAATATCCTTGATCGGATCCAGGCTACTGACCTTCGCATGTTGTGACACGGGCTGGGCTGACTGCCGCGTGCAGGCTGAGGGTCAGCCCACAAGGCGGGGATGTCTTGATGAATGCTGGGAAGGGAGTTTGGGAAGCCGTCACGCAATTCAATTGATGTTAAGCCCGCTCCGGGACCGAGCAGAAGGCGACAACATGCGCCAGACCAATTGTCATGTCAATGGCCACATGTATCCTGGAGCTGACTTGTCTGGTTTTCTTGCCCGCTTCGTTCTGCCCCAAAGTCTGTGAACTTTGGATCGTGGGGATGCGGAAAGGGGCAGAGTTCCTTACCAAGTAAGCCTTTCTTGACAGTCGCATTGCTCTTGCGGTGCCGGCCATGTAAGCCCTGGTGAGTAACACTGGTGCCAGTGAAGGAAAGGCTGCATACTCATATTGTGAGGCGCAGCGTTTCTGAATGTGGAGCGCCCTCTAAATGGTTGGTGAGCATGAATCCTATTGCAAATGATGTCCACAAAAGGGTCCAACCACACAGACATACACATGCACAGGCCTCAAGACACAACGTGCAACTTTTGTGGTTCAAACTTTCAAACCATGACATTGGTTGACTTTGGGTGAGCAGGTGCCTCTCATCGAAAGACTAGAAAGGGCAAAGTGCGGAAGGGCAGAGGGCAGAAGGGCAACGGTCATGTGAGGAGAGATCTTCCCGCTCCGCGGAAGCGAGCGGCATCCAGAGAGTCTGGACCAGAGCGGCATTCTTAGCGGATGCTTCCTGAGCGGAGTGTGCTGTGGCCTGCTGGTGGTCTGTTTGTCATGCTTGTCAGAGTGGAAAGCCTGTTTAGCTGTGCGAATGCTGCCAGGCGGCTCAAGCGCTTGGGCTTGGTTGGCATTCCGCAGAAAGACGAGGCCCGTTGAGTCTCAAAGAGAGTGGGGCCACCACGGGCCTGAGCTTTTGCAGAGTGGCTAGCCGTCCGGGGCACTGCATGAACCAATGTGGGAGGCAGCACAGCCCGGATTGAGGCAGGTTACTCGGCGGTCCGCCCTGCATGATATGTTTTGAGTTGCCGAATTGAGGCGGCTGCGGCGTTCTGAGTCTGAGGCCAGGGGTGTATGGGTTTCTGCATGTGTAGACGTACATCGGCAATGCCTAGCCCAGCGTCGCATTGCACTCAGGAGGATAGAAGTGGATGCAGGCCGTTGTCTGCAAAGCGTGCGGGGCTCAAAAGGGATGGTTGTCAAGAGGGATGGGTGAGAGCCATAACAAGGGGTCTTGTCCAGGTACTCCCTCGCAGCGCGTTGGCTCAAAGAAGGCTCAACAGGCAAGTTTGCATGGAGCTGAGATGGGTTGTTTTTCTCTTGATAGCTGTTGGCTGTGGAGGTAAGTGATGCGGTGGAGAAGCGTGAAGAAAAAGAGAAGACTGACAAAGGCGACAAGGCAGTGGGCCTGGGGTGTCGAGCTCCAAGCAATGAATGAGACGGCAACGTCAACGGCACAGGTGAGCTGGGAAGCAGCGCAGGGATTGAGGCCAGGTTGCTTGGCACGCTTTGCATCGGATATTTTCGAGCCGCATTCAGGCGGCTGCGACGTTCTGAATCTGAGGCCAGGGGTGCATGTATACGTTTGTGTGTGTTTACATGTATGCAGACAGACAGACAGGCAGGCAGGCATGCAGGCATGCTGGCATACTAGTATATGTAGATATAATATGTATATATGGTCCCGTGTTCCGTGTTGCTACCCCCTCCCCCCCCCCCCCATATGGTATGGGTCCTCCAGGACCCCCCCCCCGGCCCGACCCGAGCCCCCGGCCGGATCCTGTCACCGACGGTCCCACCCCCACCCCGACCCCCTGAACTCGCACCCCGACACCCCGGCACCCCCACCCCCAGGACAAGCCAACCCGCAACCAACCATAAGCCAACCCTAAACTAACCCTAAACGAACCCTAAAGACCCCCTAAACCAAGCCCTAAACCGTAGACCTCTAAACCTAAACCAACCCTAAATCAACATAAACCAACCGTAAACTAACCCTAAACCAACCCTAAACTAACCCCAAATGCACCCTAAACCAATCCCTAAACAATAAACCCTAAACCTAAGCCAACCCTAAACCAACCCTAAACTAACCCCAAACCAACCCTAAATACACCCTAAACCAAACCGTAAACCGCAAGCCGAAACCAACCCTAAACCAACCCTAAATCAACATAAACCAACCCTAAACCAACCCTAAACTATCCCTAAATACACCCTAAATATACCCTAAACCAATTCTAAACCAACCCTAAACCACCACAACCCAACCACAGGACCACAACCACGGGGGGGGGGGGGGGGTACTTGTCTGACCCATGACCATTGGTGGGGGGTGGGGGCCTGCAACGCTGTACCATATATATATATATATATACAGATGCAGAGGTAGAGAGGCAGACAGGCAGACATGCAGACAGGCAAATAGGCAGACAGGCACACAGACAGACAGGCCGACAGGCAGACAAAGATAGACGAGACAGACACGCAGATAGAGGCAGAGACAGAGACAGGGACAGGGACAGAGACGGACACAGACATAGACAAAGACACAGACACAGACACAGACAAAGACACTGACACAGACACAGATACATATACACAGACATAGATACAGACACAGACATAGATACAGACCCAGACAGAGACAGTGACAGAGACAGCGAGAGGGAGACAGAGACAGAGACAGAGACAGAGGCGGAGACAGAGACAGAGGCGACAGAGGCGGAGACGGAGACAGAGGCGAGGCAGAGACAGAGACAGAGACAGAGACAGACAGACAGAGACAGACAGACACAGACAGACAGACACAGACAGACAGACACAGACAGACAGACACGCAGGCAGGCAAGCAGGCAGGCAGACATACAGGCATACACTGCATGTGTGTTTGGAAGCACATGCATCGCTTTTCTTTTTGCCATTTTGCAAGAAAGAGGGTGGATAATGTTATTGAAAATGTGTGTGGGAGTGCAGAGGGTTTGCCCAGCAGAAACTTCTCGGAAGGTGTACATGTTAAACAACCAGGTGCAACACAGGCTACTGTTTTTGGTAGAGGGCGTTCCATGTCACACGAAATCTGCTTGCTGCTTTAGCCGGTTAGACGAGAACTAGCGAGGAGGAGACTCCTTGGCACAGGGACCAAGACACCACTTGCCTGTGGGAGACTCCTATCCCTCGGTTTTGAGGGTGCGCTGTCTGAAGTGTCACTCGTGCCGCTTGGGGTCCTGAGCCTGGGACCGCTTAGCCTTGAACTCCAAGCGGCTCCAGGGAAGGAGGGCGCCTAAGGTAAACCAGCCTGCTCAACGGTGGTTGGTCAGAAGCAAAGTGAGCAAAAGTCAAGCCTGTGGCAAGAGCTAGGCCAACGGCAGCGGAAGTTGAAGTAACAAACACATGCCCGCGGAAGCGTGCAGAACAATCTCAACCTATCATGCACGCGAACGAAACGGTTCACTCCGCGGAAGCTTAGCGGAAGGGTTGGCGGAAAGTTTAGTAATGACACAGGTATGAAAGATACGATAGTACAAAGCAAAGCTTGCCTGAATGTGAGGGTGCATGTATGCAGAGCGCAGTATCGCATTGCACTCAGGAGGATAGAAGTGGATGCAGGCCATTGTCTGCAAAGCGTGCGGGGCTCAAAGGGGATGGTTGTCAAGAGGGATGGGTGAGAGCCATAACAATGGGTCTTGTCCAGGTACTCCCTCGCAGCGCGTTGGCTCAAAGAAGGCTCAACAGGCAAGTTTGCATGGAGCTGAGATGGGTTGTTTTTCTCTTGATAGCTGTTGGCTGTGGAGGTAAGTGATGCGATGGAGAAGCGTGAAGAAAAAGAGAAGACTGACAAGGGCGACAAGGCAGACAAGGGTGACAAGCCCGAAAAGGCCGACAAGGCTTGGTGTGGTATTAGGTCAGCAATCTTGCAGGGTGATGCCTGACAGGAGAGCGTTAGCAAGATGGATGCCGATTTCAGGTGGGCGGCTGATGGCATGTGTTTATTGGGCACACTCCAGTGGCTTCAATGCCTAGCGTGGAATCCTCAAGCCATAAGCTCACCAGTGCTCCGCGTATAGATACTGACATGGAGGCAGATCAACTTATAAACCTCGGGCGGTACGAGCCACACGTGATTGTTTCTGGAGAAAGCAACGCTCACATGCGAACAACCTACATGGACGCACTTTGAGGTCCACATTTTTCTCTTTTTCTCGCTCGATTTTGATCCATCTGGATCCAGGCGAATGCTGCAATGTGCAGCCTTAGAGGTGCGGGTCCCAGGCTCCCAGCGGTGATTCTTCAAACAGGGGCATGCCTTTGTTGGGGCACCTTACAAATGAAAAAATCCAGTTGGCGTTAAACCCTCGCCGGGTTTTTCTCCCGCCGTTTTGAGCTGCCCCTTTTGAACTGCTACCATGCGCTCAGGCTGCGCACACTCGCCGCGTGATCAGCCTCTCGGAAGGCTCCGGCGCCTCGTCGAACCAGGCGCCTGAAAGTTGGCATGCCCGGCTCCAGGTGAGGCGCGCCACCCCAGCGGCCGGAGAGAAACCCAGGCGCCCGGAAGATCGCTGGGGTCTGGAAATCGAAACCCGGGCAAGTGGTAGTAAGGGACGATCCCAGCCGGAAATGGGTGCGGTTGCCTTCTTAATTCTTTACGTTATTCTGGGTAGACAGACCATACTAGTACCGTATTATGATTACATCTCACTGGACATGGCAAGCGAGTTTGACCAGGGGCGCCTGGCAGATCGATTACGCGCGGCTACTTTGAACAGAGCCAGGACAGAGAGACAGAGACGGCACGGATGCAGTGCGGCGAAAAAGAAAACCTTGGCAGGCTGACGCGGCAGGCCAGGCGCCAGGCGATGCAGTCTGTCCTGGATAGTTCGGGAGAGTCATCCCGTCGCCAGGACGGGGGCGATTTGCGGATTTTGTTTTTATTTGAACGCCTCCGGCTCAGGCCGCCGACATTACAGGCCCGCTTTCTTATTTGCGTCCCTTTGGAATTGTCCCCTCCCTAAGATCTTTCCCCCCCCCTTTCCCTGCTGGGATCCTTTTCCCCCTTTCCCTAAGGCCTTTCCCCCCCCCTGAGAGCTTCTCCCTTTTCCTTCCTAAATCTTTTCCCCCCTTTTTCTGTTAAGTCCTTTTCTCCCAGATCTTCTCCCTTTCCTCCCTAAGATCTTTCCCACCCTTTCCCTGTTGAGATCCTTTCCCCCCTTTCCCTCCCAAGGCCTTTCCCCCCCTGAGAGCTTCTCCCTTTTCCTTCCTAAGATCTTTTCCCCCCTTTCCCTGTTTGCCATTTTTCCCCAGATCTTCTCCCTTTCCTCCCTAAGATCTATTCCACCCGTTTCCCTGTAGAGATCATTTCTCCCCTTTCCCCCCTAAGGCCTTTGCCCCCAGATCTTCTCCCTTTCCTCCCTAAGATCTTTCCCCCCCTTCCCTGCTGAAGATCATTTCTCCCCTTTCCCCCCAGATCTTCTCCCTTTTCCTCCCGAAGATCTTTTCCCTCGGTTGAGATCCTTTCCCCCGTTCCCCCCGAGATCTTCTCCCTTTTCCTCCCTAGGATCTTTTCTCCCTGTCCCTGTTGAGATCCTTTCTCCCCCTTTCCGCCCTAAGGCCTTTTCAGGTCTTCTCCCTTTTCCTCCCTAAGATCCTTTGCCCCCTTTCCCTGTTGAGATCCTTCCCCCTTTCCCCCCTAAGGCCTTTCCCCCCCTGAGATCTTAAGGCCTTTTCCCCCCCTGAGATCTTCTCGCTTTTCGATCCTTTCCCCCTTTCCCCCCGAAGGCCTTTTCCCCCCTGAGATCATCTCCCTTTTCCTCCCTAAGATGTTTTCCCCCCTTTCCCTGTTGAGATCCCTTCCCCCCTTCCCCCCCTAAGGCCTTTTCCCCCCTGAGATCTTCTCCCTTTTCCTCCCTAAGATCTTTTTCCACCTTTCTTTATTGAGAGCCTTTCCCCCCTGTACCCCCTAAGGCCTTTTCCCACCCTGAGTTCTTCTCCCTTTTCCTCCCTAAGATCTTTTCCCCCCTTTCCCTGTTGAGTTTCCCCCCCTGAGATCTTCTCCATTTTCCTCCCGAAGATCTTTTGCCACCTTTCCCTGTTGAGATCCTTTCCCCCCCCCTTTGCCCCCCAAGGCCTTTTTTTCCCCGGCGATCTTCCCGCTTTTCCTTCCTAAGATCTTTTCCCCCCTTTCCTTGTTGAGATCCTTTCCCCCCCCTTTCCCCCCTAAGGCCTTTTCCCCCCAAGATCTTCTCCCTTTTCCTCTCTAAGATGTTTTCCCCCCTTTCCCTGTTGAGATCCTTTCCCCCCTTTCCCCCCTAAGGCCTTTCCCCCCACTGAGATCTTCTCACTGTTCCTCCCTAAGATCTTCTCTCACCTTTCCCTGTGGAGATCCCCTTTCCCCCCCTGAGATCTTCTCCCTTCACCTCCTTAAGATCCTTCCCTTCTTTTCCGGTTGAGATCCTTTCCCTCTAAGCCCTTTTCCCCCCAGATCTTCTCCCTTTCCTCCCTAAGATCTTTCCCACCCTTTCCCTGTTGAGACCCTTTCCTCCCTAAGGCCTTTCCCCCCCTGAGATCTTTCTCCCTTTTCCTGCCTAAGATCCTTCCCCTCTTTTCCGGTTGAGATCCTTTCCCCCCTTTCCCCCTTAAGTCCTTTTCTCCCAGATCTTCTCCCTTTCCTCCCTAAGATCTTCCCCCCCCCCTTTCCTCCCTAAGATCTTTCCCACCCTTTCCCTGTTGAGATCCTTTCCCCCCTTTCCCTCCTAAGGCCTTTTCCCCCCTGAGAGCTTATCTTTTCCCGCTTTTTCAATAGTCTGAAATGGTGCCCCTGAGGAGGGGTAAGGGGAGGGGTAACAGGACACGCCGTCTGTTGTCGGCGGATTTGATTGCAGATGAAGGAGCTGAGCATTTGGCAGTATTGGTGTCTTGGAGTGTCGTGCAAGAATTGCACCTGTTCCACAACTTGATCACAGCGCACCCTTGGTGCAGGCTGCAATTCACAGACGCAGGGTGCCTCCCTTGTGGCTCCGAATGGATTGCAACTTCATCAGCGAGGCTGAGTGGACTCAAACCACCTCCCCTGAGGTAACCTGGCATGTGTGCTACTATGGCAAGTGTGATGGGTGCTTGCCAGCAAGATGCGCGAGATATCGGCAAACAACCGTGCACCTTCTGAAGCCCAACCAGAGAGTATGGGAACAACACGTGCCGGATGTTCCCGCTGAGCAGAAGGCGGATGCCGAGCCAGAGTACCCAGGCAGGAGGCTGGAAAAACACATTGTTTCCGCGGCATTGACCCGCCTCAGCAAGGGAAAGGCCTTAGGGGGAAACTGAGACCTTCTCCTTGTTCCTTCCTAAGATCTTTCCCCCCTTTCCCTGTTTGCCCTTTTTCCACCAGATCTTCTCCCTATCCTCCCTAAGATCTCTTCCACCCCTTTCCCTGTTGAGATCATTTCTCCCCTTTCCCCCCTACGGCCTTTGCCCCCAGATCTTCTCCCTTTCCTCCCGAAGATCTTTTGCCACCTTTCCCTGTTGAGATCCATTCCCCCTTTCCCCCCTAAGGCCCTTTCTCCCTCTGAGTTTCCTTTTCCTCCCTAAGATCCCTCTCCCTGTTGAGATCCTTTCCACCCTTTCCCCCCTAAGGCCTTTTCGCCCCTGAGATCTTCTCCCTTTTCCTCCCTTTCCCCCACTTTCTTTTCCCCCCCGAGATCTTTTCCCTTTCCTCCCTGAGATCTTTCCCCCCCCTTCCCTGTTGAGATCCTTTCCCCCCTTTCCCCCCTAAGGCCTTTTCCCCCCTGAGATCATCTCCCTTTTCCTCCCTAAGATGTTTTCCCCCCTTTCCCTGTTGAGATCCCTTCCCCCCTTCCCCCCCAAGGCCTTTTCCCCCCTGAGATCTTCTCCCTTTTCCTCCCTAAGATCTTTTTCCACCTTTCTTTATTGAGAGCCTTTCCCCCCTGTACCCCCTAAGGCCTTTTCCCACCCTGAGATCTTCTCCCGATTCCTCCCTAAGATCCTTTGCCCCCTTTCCCTGTTGAGATCCTTTCCCCCCCTACCCCGAAGGCCTTTCCAGACCTTCTCCCTTTTCCTTCCTAAGATTGTTCCCCCCTTTCCCGTGGAGATCCTTCCCACCCTTTCCCCCTAAGGCCTTTCCCTTGCTGAGACCTTCTCCCTGTTCCTTCCTAAGATCTTTCCCCCCTTTCCCTGCTGGCCTTTTTTCCCCCAGATCTTCTCCGTTTCCTCGCTAAGATCTTTTCCACCCCTTTCCCTGTTGAGATCATGTCTCCCCTTTCCCCCCTAAGGCCTTTGCCCCCAGATCTTCTCCCTTTCCTCCCTCAGATCTTTCCCCCCCTTTCCCTGCTGAAATCCTTTCCCCCCTTTCCCCCCTACAGTCTTTCCCCCCCCTGAGATCTTCTCCCTTTTCCTCCCTAAGATCTTTTGCCACCTTTCCCTGTTGAGATCCATTCCCCCTTTCCCCCCTAAGGCCTTTCCCCCCGCTGAGATCTTCTCCCGATTCCTCCCTAAGATCCTTTGCCCCCTTTCCCTGTTGAGATCCTTTCCCCCCCTACCCTGTGAAGGCCTTTCCAGATCTTCTCCCTTTTCCTTCCTAAGATTGTTCCCCCCTTTCCCGTGGAGATCCTTCCCACCCTTTCCCCCTAAGGCCTTTCCCTTGCTGAGACCTTCTCCCGGTTCCTTCCTAAGATCTTTCCCCCCTTTCCCTGCTGGCCGTTTTTCCCCCAGATCTTCTCCGTTTCCTCGCCCTGTTGAGATCATGTCTCCCCTTTCCCCCCTAAGGCCTTTGCCCCCAGATCTTCTCCCTTTCCTGCCTCAGATCTTTCCCCCCCTCTCCCTGTTGAGGTCCTTTCCCCCCTTTCCCCCCTAAGGCGTTTTCGCCCTCTCCCTTTTCCTCCCTTCCCCCCCCTTTCCCTCCTAAGGCCCTTGGCCCCCCCCCCCCCTCCCCCCGAGATCTTTTCCCTTTCCTCCCTGAGATGTTTCACCACCCTTTTTCTGTTGAGAAGGCCTTTCCCCCCGCTGAGATCTTCTGAGATCCTTTGCCCCCTTTCCCTGTTGAGATCCTTCTCCCCCCCTACCCCGAAGGCCTTTCCAGATCTTCTCCCTTTTCCTTCCTAAGATTTTTCCCCCCCTTTCCCTGTTGAGATCTTTCCCCCCTAAGGCCTTTCCCCCCCTGAGAGCTTCTCCCTTTTCCTTCTTAAGATCTTTCCCCCCCTTTCCTGTTGGCCTTTTTTTTCCCCAGACCTTCTACATTTCCTCCCTAAGATCTCTTCCATCCCTTTCCCTGTAGAGATCATTTCTCCCCTTTCCCCCCTAAAAGGCCTTTGCCCCCAGATCTTCTCCCTTTCCTCCCTAAGATCTTTCCCCCCCTTCCCTGCTGCTCCCAGATCTTCTTTTTTTTCCTCCCGAAGATCTTTTCCCTCGGTTGAGATCCTTTCCCCCTTTCCCCCCGAGATCTTCTCCCTTTTCCTCCCTAGGATCTTTTCTCCCTGTCCCTGTTGAGATCCTTTCTCCCCCTTTCCGCCCTAAGGCCTTTTCAGATCTTCTCCCTTTTCCTCCCTAAGATCCTTTGCCCCCTTTCCCTGTTGAGATCCTTGTGGAGGGGTGAACTGGCGGGGTGTCAGAGCGTTCATGATTCTTGGAGGTTCGCACCACGTGGCAGGACAGCACCTCGTTCTTGACCGACGCTCACTGGCAGCGCATCGGGGAGGCGGGTGAGACGTGCGTGACTAGTCGACAGCAGTCCAGCCAGCGGATTCGGAATCTTCCAGCCTTCTTGCGGGTTTCTTTCGATATGAACTCAGTCCTGGGTTCAGTAGTTGGCCACCTTTCTCTCAGTTGGTGGTTTGGCTGGATGGCTTTGGGAGTTTCCCCTTCTTTTGGAACCTAAATGGGAAACTGCAGCGCCTAGCCGCTGGGCCCCAACTTCTGCATTCCATGGTTCCTTTCTCACAAAGGGGGAATCCCAGGGTTTCAGTCCGCCTGAGCTTCGGCCTGGAAGTTGCCAGGTCCTCGCTGAGCAACGCTGGCTGCGGCAGGAAGTCCCAGTGCGACCAAGGACCTCCCGAGAGGGTGTCACTGGGAATGCTTCGTTTGTGCGTCAAGAGGCACCCAAAATTTTCAGCCTGGTAAAGCTGCGGCCCCCAGTGGTTTTATTCTGACTACCCATTTGTTTGTTTGGTGGGGAACGGCTTTTGGTGTTTTTTTGGGTTCTCAATCGCGAGACAGGCCACACGGGTACGCGGCATGAGCCGGAAGCACCTGTCAACATGTAAGTTTGATGTCCATCAAAGGGTCTGTAAATAAGGATCATACCCACAACGTGCATGTTTCAGGGGAGACCCCAAAAATAAAGTTTAGTTTCGCTTCAGTTTCCCTTAACCTCGAAAAGGGTACCTTGAACGCATGACATCCCCGTGCAAAACTCCTCAAACTATGGTCTGAGTCATTTTGGTTGCCCTTGACGCACCAGGCACCGCCCTTGTGTTTCTTAGACTACACAACTTATGCGCCACGGGCCTTCAGGACGATGGATTGGTCAATGGCAACTCCACCTTCTGGCTGGCCCAGGCGAAACTTTGATTGCTCGGAAGGCAACCTCTGCAAGCAAAATGTGGAACATGTATCACGGATTAGTTTTATTTTCTTGCAGTGTGAACCCCAGACTCCAGTTTTCGCAAGTGGCACGGCAGCGCAGGCCCGAGGTGCTGTGGTCGAACACTCGGCCAACCTCACAGCTTGGGCCTCAGGGATTGTTCCCATCTCGCGAACCGCGGTTCGCACGTTTTCTGGAGGCCTGAAAGGGGCAGACCACCCAGCCGCGGTTTGGACCTCGGGCACAGGAAGATCGCGGTTTGGAACCTGTGGGTATCATAACTTTTGAGTCCTCGATACATTCGCCACGTGCTTCGTCGTGTTTCTGCGTCGTGTCAACGATCCCTTTCAAAGGTGGAGAGTCCTGGCAACCACTCGGGCAGACCACTCCGCCAGCTTACGAGCAGGCGGGCGAGGGGCGACGGGTGACGGGGCGAGGGATGACTGGGGGCGTGCTCGTTGCTGAGCAGCACACCTCGCAGGTTACCCCAGAGCTGCTGTCGCTGTGGCAGAGCCAGGCTTGCCAATGGGTCTACCAAGGGAGTCTTGGGACTTTGTTCTCATATTGAAGGCAAGAACTGTTCTGGGCCAAGTATTTCTGGACGAGTGGCTTCCCAATCGACATTGGAGCACAGCCCCAGAATCGGAAGTAGTGGGAAATTCTGTATGATTTGGATCATTGTGATTGAGCACCTTCTCTGATTGAAGGAACATCCAGAAGTTAGCCGAGGCGTGGATGAATGCATGGCCTGGATTCAAGCTTTTCACGTGCGTTGCACTGGGTATTGTGTCAGGTGGCAAGTAGTCAATTTACTGGCCCCACTTGGACAGGCTATGTGGAATCTGATCATGAAGCTAGCATTGCTGCAGGCTGGGCTTGCGAAACACGTGGTCCAACAAGGGGCATTGGCTGCATTGCACATGAGCTGCCATTCGGACAGTTTGCAGGGGATGAGTCGTCTCAGATCGAAGAGGAGGTTTCGAAGGATTGCATCGAAACCTGCCCAATATGACTTCACGAGAGTCCATGGGCTCAGGAGACCAGTCAAGGTGCTAGCGAGGCCATTGCGCTTTGCTTGGCTTCCAGATGTGCGGAAGGCGCGTCATGCGCAAGTTTGCAGGAACCTGAAGTTGCCGTTGGCACTGCAGAGGCCTCGCGGTTGGGGGAGAGGGGGGGCCTGAGGGGGGTAGTGATGCAGAAACTGGTGAAGCAGAAGACTGCCGCTGGAAGAACTGTGGCCTGCTTGAGACTAGGCCACGGCGCACTCCCCTGCACCAAGCTCGAGTGACGAGGATCTTCAAGTTGAAGAGGTGGAGGCTCGCCACCCTGTGGCTGCCCGTGCAAGCAAGCCCGGCAAGTAAGGGACTGATGTTGGAGGCAGAGGAAAGACCCCACTTGCCTTGCAGGTGACTGGCACCAATGCAGGCTTTCAAGCCGACGAGTGGATCGTCGAGGCACGGAGCGATGCACGGAGCGAATTGTGGGGAAGCTACTGAGCAATGGTGGTGGCCAGGTCATGCAACAGCCGCCCGAACATCAGGCACTAGGGAAGCACCGGAGTGAGTGAACAAGTGGTGGCTGTTCTCATGTCTCAATTGAGCTGTTCCAACGGGAAATCACTTTTTGTGGATGTGCATGTGGGAATCAGTTGCCTCCTCTACGAGGAATTGAGATGTTAAGCGTATGAGTTTCTCATGCAAGTGCGAGTTGTGGGCTTGGCGAGCTTATCGGCAGGGGCCGCAGGATTTGGCAGTATGGGTGTGGCTCAAAAGGTGGAACACCCAAAACTATTTTTTTTCCCCATTGGTTTCCCTTCAACAACTCGCGAAGGGGGAAAAACCGACTGGCTGTGACACGTGCCAGGCAGAAGCTACAGGCGGGAGCCTTGGATGGATGCGGAGTCGAAACGCGAGCCAAACCGATTCGGGTGATCAGAGGTTGGGGGAAACGCTCCAACACAGTGGAAGCTGCAAGAATCTCTCGTAGTTCCTTTGTTGGTTTTGGGCACCTTGATTTCCTACCGAGCTGTGACTCTGGTGGGCAGCGTTGTGTTGTAAATGCTTGAGCACTACACAGCCCATGCCGAGGCCAAAGCCGTGCGGCCGCAGCCTCGACCCATGCTGTTTGGGCATCTCAGGTCCATCTGGATTTGTATCCATGGGTTCCCTTTGCTTTTCCCTCAAACCAACCCCAAAAGCGTATCACAAAAGACACAGCCATCTCACGCCGACTGAGGATGTCACCGAGGCAGTTGTGTCTGTCATAATGGAGGAGTTGATCAATGACACGGTCCAGCCACCTTGCGGCAAGCCAACGCTGCCCGCTTGTTGGAAAAAGCGCCATGTTTTGACTGGCCCCACGTCTACGACTTGGCCTCAGGTCCTCTACTGGGGCGGCCATCGAGCCCGCTCTTTGGCACCCAACTCCGGTTGTGCCCCCCTTCATTGACATCTTCAACGAGGCAGCGCGCAAGCAAATCCGAGGGTTCAATATATGGAACTCGTTGCAACCTGAGCTCCCATATTAATATGAGCAATTGACGAATCATTCCACTGTTGGTTCGGGGAGATCATGGCGGGAAATTCCCGAATTCTCCACACAAACAGGGGGACCATCCAAATTTGCTATGCCCCTTTTGAGGAACCAGCCATTTTGTCCGGGGCTCATACGAGCAGCGCCAACAATCACCAAGTCAAGATGCGACCCGGTTCTTCTAGCATGATTCCGCGTAAGAAAACATGCGGGCCTCGTAAGCTAGCAAGTTTGCGTAAGGTTTGCTGGTGGAACGAGCGCCGCGCTTGCGCGCCGAAGTCGTAGCTTGAGAGCTGGAGCTACCCTAGACTCGAAGCTCGCGCGTAAGCTGCGCGTAAGTGGTCGAGGATTCGCGAGAACCTTAGCTCGCATGGGCAAAGCCTGTCGCGTAAGACCCGCAGAAGGTTTTGGGGAAGGGAGCAGACCCCAAAGTCAATAGGTTGTCACTGCTCATATTACGCACTTTTGGCACACAGTTCCCATGTGGAGGGTCCAGCAATCCTTCCCGGGTTCCCCTTGCCTCAGACCGAAGCAAGACCGAAGCGGGCGCGCCGGGCCTGGCGGCTTGCCCAGGCGGACTCGGCGCCGGATGGCTCCAGCGCCGAAAGCGAGCCGGTGCAGCCGTCTCCGAGGAGGATCGATCGCTGGTTGCGGGTAGGAAGATATCCCACGATCTCATGTCCATGCTCCTGGGCCCACACGGGCCACATGGGCCACATGGGCATGATCTTGATTCGCCCACTTTTCACAGAAAGGTCCAAGGCTCCCGTGCAGTCCTGACCTGCATGCGATCAGAAAACTTGCGAGAAGTTAAATTAAAGGAGGAACACATGGGCCAGGCATTGGCAGTTCCGTCTGCTAATTGTACACTTTCCAATTCCCGGCATGTTAGGCATGAGCACAGATGTGTAGGGTGCAGCATATAGGTCTGGCTTGCAGTTCAACTTTTTCAATGTCCTTTGAGTTGCCAGACCTTTTGAGTATGGCAAGGATGAGATGGCGTGATTCCTCCGGCGCTGTTGCATGTTGAGTGTCTTGTGAGGCCAGTCCCGCAGAAGTCAGAAGTGCCATCAAGCGCCATAGCTGCAAGACGCGAAAGCATCAGCATTTGTACTGGGTTTGGCATCACCAAATTGGTACTGGGTTTGGTTGCAGAACAGCCCTTGCAATTTACGACTTTGGAAGGATTCAGTTTCTTGCTGATCGGCCCCAGGCATGGCCCAGCCAGAAGCGGCCAAAGAGGCTGCCAAGGCGGTGGTGGACAAGGAGGCGGAAGCCAAGGACTCGGAGCCGATCACGGCATCTGCCGAGTCAGGCTGGGCCACGACTGGGAGGGATGCACCCCGCTTTTGGCGTTTGAGAGGCAGAAGCGAGAAGAAGGCGTCGAAGGATTCAGGGCCGGCCTGGCTCAATTGTCGCCATTTGCGACTTGGCATTTGATCATCCTGATTCATTTGCAGGCCTCCGCGCCCCCCATCGCCACCGCCTGATGTGCGCAGGGGACCCGGCGGTCAGCTGGGAGGGAACAGCCAGTGTCGAGTTGCTGATGTTGGCACAGAGGGAATGCTGAGAGCTCGAGGCTCTCTTCCACCTGAGAGCACCTCGCAGACACTGCCTCAATGCGTGAAGACTGTGGAGGGAAGAGCGGGCTTTGAACGTGCATCATGTATTTTGTCGTTTTAGGCAGACGGCATCGCGGGCAAGAGGCGCTGGGCTGCTGTGCGCTTTGCACAAGCTCTAGCTGACACGCCTTTTGAAGTAAGTCATCGCCTAAAGTGAGGCACTTGGGACATGGGCCACATCCGCAGGTCGGCAGGAGACCGCGGAGGTGATCTCCCAGGCACGATTGAAGCGAAGCGCCCGGGGTCAGCTGCATGCGGAACCGGAACAGGAGCTGCTGGAGATCCTCCTGGGGGAGGTCCTGGCCTGAAGGGTTCCATGTTTGATATGGGCGTGGGTCAAAATGAAACCACCAAAAAATCCGCAGGTTTGGGTCCATGGCTCCACTTACCAGGGCAAGCCATTTGGGGTACCTATGTTTGAACCACAGCCATTTGCGCAGCGGGCAGCTTCGCGACACGCGGCTTGGAGCCCCTAGGCTTTGCAGGAGTTCGAGCCGGTGAGGCTCGAGCCCAGTCCTGTCGAGGCTTGGGACTTGAACGTGGCATGGCTTGGAGCCCAAAAAACCCTCGCTAGGGCGGCCTGTGCCGTTTCTTGTGTTCTTTGGGTATCTTCCCTGGTACTGCAGGGCTTTTGATTGGATCTCATATTCCAACTTGCAGGAAGCGCGCGTGAGCATTGGTTCCACTGCTGCAAGCCCACTTCCAGCAGGACATCTCCAGCTTGGCTTGCGGTCTCAGGTTCCCAAGAAAGGTGCCTTGACCACGCCTCTTGGACCAAGTTTGTGTGTGTGTGTGTGTGTGTGTGTGTGTGTGTGTGTGTGTGTGTGTGTGTGTGTGTGTGTGTGTGTGTGTGCGTGCGTGTGCTTTCCCATTGTTCTAGAGGAAGCTTCCCCATTCTTTCCAGTGATCCTTTCAGGAAAACATTAAAAAACCCAAGAATCAAGCGGCTTTTGAAAAGAACGATGCTTGAGCAGAATGGGGAGTCAACCGCGAGAATTGCGATGGAAAAACGCCGCAACACTGAGAGCGTCTTTCCGTTGGAGTTGCCAGGACCACGACCCGTGGACACCTCTGAAACCGTGGCACGAAGCTCAAGACCAGCTCAACACCATCTTGTGTTTAAAGGCGTTATCTTTTTGTCGGTTGCGGGTTTAGGGAATTTAAAGGTGTTCCTGCCCATTTATCTCAATTACTCACAAGCGCAAGTGTCAACAGGATCCCCAAAGATGGGCGAGTTGTTGCAACGGCTCCGAGGTTGGGCCCTTCCTGGATGCTGCGTTCCAATACTTCGGCGTGACCGACGAGGCGCGGTGCGGCCCGGCCGGCTGCAGGCCACGCGCTTTGCTGTGCTATGCATGGGTTGTCAGGGAAACGTCGCCCCTTCCAGATGCATGGGGATATTCCTCCCCCCCCCTGAAAAAGAAAAGGAGCGAAGGATTTCTTGACTGGGGCGCCGCCCGATTAATCAACAGGGATTGATTCATCCTGTGTCGATCTCGTGGGTGAGAGGCGCAGCCGATTTCTGTCCCGATCCCGCCGGTGGAGGAGAGCGATGCAGCTGAGCCACGGAAGACTCTCAGGGTTTGCTGGAAACAAAGTTCCCCCAGTTCGTTGTCAAAGCGATTTGTCGACGGTCCATGGACATGGGAGAGCGAGCTAAGCAGCTAATCTTCTCTCGGACTTGGCGCACGCCAAAGTTTCCCATGTCCTTTGCGGTAATCGCATATATGTTGATCGCGGCTGATAGGAGTGGCTGCCTGCTGTGCGAGACCTCATGAAAGGTGACCAGGCAGCGGAACCCAAGCGGGAGGCCGGATCGCCGCCAGTGGAAGGGCATGTGTGGCGCGGCTGGATCGTCTTTGCTTGATCCAATCCAATCTGCGAATGACTTCGTGATGTTCTGGTAGTCTATTTTTGCCGGGGGACTTTTTGAAGGCAGATAGATACAAACCCAGATGCGCGTCCAAACCTGGTGGGTAAAAAAAGGGAAGTTCCAAATGTGTTTGTTTTCTTTGGCAAGGCTCCCTCTTGGACCCGACATACGCACGGTCTTTTTCAAGCTTTTTGACATGTTCCAAGAGCTCAGGAGCCGGAAGCCGGAGAGGAGAACCCGCCAGCATTCCAGCGCCATTCGAGGGGAATTTGCAGCGGGCATCCCGCCGGCTTTCAGGGCCTACTCCAAAAAATGACCGGTTGGTTGGGTCAAAAGGGCTATGGTCAAGGTGGGAGGAGGCGACTCTCAGCTATGTTCCAAGAACAAACCGGGGCTGAGGATTTTCTGAAGTCCAGCATACAGTGACAACAAGATATCATATCTGCCTAGTTGTCAGCGAGCTCTTTGCGTGGTGAGGTTGCCAATCAAGATCTCTAAGTATATCTCCAATGCAGTTTCTGCGACCACGAGGACAAGGAGGATGAAGAGGATGTAGAGAGCTTCACAAGACTGCGCTTGCCTTTTCCGGGGCTCGGGCGCTGTTTTGTGCTTCCTGAATCACATGAGCTACTGTTAAAACTAGGCGTGCGAGCAGGGACTTTCCCATCTTTTTTTTTTTTTAATGGTTTTGTGTAGACCCCCTGTAGCACTGCTTGTGACTCACCCGTCCGAGGCTCGCTGATGCTTTGCACGAGATAGCTAGCGAAGAAGTGAAGGCTCGGGTGCCAGGGCTTGCGACACCAAGAGGACACCCCAAGAACCCCTTTTGTTTTAGCTTTTCCTCGTGTTTGACGCGGGGAGAGGCTGAAACGTGACCACACGTGTGCGGCTCGGGCAGGAGCAGGGGCCTCGCATCATGGGCTGGCGCCGTCCGTGCTTCGGGGAAGCCCCCTTGTCTCGTTTCCGCGAGAAGCAGGCACGGGGCTTGGGCAGGACATCGCCACGACGGCCATTTTAGGGGGGTGCATCATGGGAATCGGACTGAACCTGCTCGACAAGTGGGTGCACTTGATGCTTCTTCTAAAAGGGTCTCAAAACCGGGGACCCTTTTTTGGGCCAATCCATTTCCCAAAAGGGCAGCAACAACCTGGTTTTGACAGCTTCCCATAGGCGCGGGAGGGCCAGAATCCTTCGGAGAAGCAGACCTGGGAGAAGGCATGGATCGGTGTGGGGCAACGGCTGGGGTGAATGGACAGGGGAGGGAATATGTATCAAGATGGAACCTTCCTTTAGAGGTTCAGTAAAATATCCAGGCTCGCTCATTTCTCATGTCCATGTAGCCGCATACTTTTTCACCGTGGTTCAGATTGGTTTCAAAGGCAACGAGGAATAGCAATCACCCATTTTGGATTCTGGAGAGGGACTCCTCACTTGCCATGGTTCAACCATGGTTTACCTTGGTCTGAAAAAGGGAACGAAGCTGACCGCCAATGTCCCCTTGCGACGCATCCAGTGGCCGTTTGGAGATTGATCCTATCCCAAAAGCTTGCTGTTTCCAGGGATGGACATTGCTTGGACACAAAAGGATGGCTGGTCTCTCTTTCCTCCGGTACCGCCTTAGGCCCCTGGCTTGAAAGGCTTCCATCTTCACAAGGGCTGGTTCCTGTGTGTTACCTCCCACCTGATGTGTTCCCTTTACCAATTAGAAGGATTCGCCAGACTTGCCAGTAGGCTGTTTCTTGGTTGTGCTTCCCGGTCTTTTGGTTGGGACATTGGAAGAAGCCCGACTGGGTGCTCGTTCTCCGTCGCTGTCAGGTGCGAGCCAGGCTGAGGGAAGCCGTGCGCTTCGGCTCCAGGGCCGAGGCGCGGCGGAGCGGAGCGATCAATATTCTTTGCCCCCCAAAATGACCATGGGACATTTTTTCCATTTAGTGGGAAACATTATATATATATATATACATATCTTGTTTAGTGGGACATATCAGTTTCTCTAATGGTCATCCTATGTAAAGGAGCTTTTGATCAACCCCCATGTGCTTCGCGAAGTCGGGATGGGGTCTGGGCTTGAAAAACCCTGAGAAACCCAAAGGTTCCCCGTCCATTGTGGTAACACATCTTTCCCAAGGAAGGCCAGTTCCCAATACTTGTTTTCTCACTCACCTGGTTTTAAACAGTATTGACAGCTCAGTGTTCGGGTTTGGATGTCGATTCAGTGCAGGCGAGCGAAGACTCGGTGGGCACATGGCTCAGTTTCAGCCAGCCTTGACTGGGTTCCTTGTGAGCGGAGATCTGGAAGCCCGAGGCCGAGCACCGATGGATCCTGACTCAGTCACTCCAGGCCGGCTTTTTTTGGCAGACCAACAGGGTCTAGTGTTAAGAATGCCAGTTCCTATTGCGGAGTTGGCCCCGTTCGGGATGACAGCATGGAGCCTTTTTGCTCCCGGGAGGTGCTCCGAACTTGGCCAACGCCGAAGAAGGCCGAGGGGGAGTTCGAATCCGAGCCAGCCCCGACTGGCCCCCTGGAGGTGTCGATGCTCTGCTGGAGGAGGAGATATGCTGCGACCTTTGTGTGACCATGCGTTAAGATTCGATGTGAGTAGTCAGACAGCTTTTGATAGAGGACATTTGCCCCGACTCCTGTTTTATTAATGCTTTTAGCCAGCAATCGGCTGCTTGCACTGTTCATTTTCGAATGTCAGTTCTTAACTCCTTCAAGTGGCTGATCATTTTTTCTGACATCAGCTTGGCCCGGTGCACTCCCTCAGGCAGTGACGAGGCGTCCTGGCTGGACATCAAGGGCGATGTCCAGACGGTCAAGAATCAGGCAAGTGCGAGGGGAATGACAAAGTGCAGGGCTCTCGGGCTGTTTTGACTGCCCCTCAGTGCGGCAGTCTGTTTGACCTGTGCTGTCGCCACTTGACCTTACTATCAAAGATTGCGGATACTAGCAACAGCAGGGCATCAACGAAGAGCCCTGTCAACCCACCACTCTTTTTATGAGTACCCGTCCTTGCGGGGCAATCGGCAACATCGTCAGGTTGCTCGGATGATCTTCATGGATCTTGTGGACGAGATAGCTACCGAGATTGGTTGCCTTTGGTCCGTCTTGCTGGCACATTTCCAAGCCAGATGGGTGTGCCTGTCCTAGTTGCACCCCTTACGTGAACTTGGCAGGCATGAGCGGGGCATTCCTGGAGAATCAACGGCTTGCCACGAACGTGGCTTTGCACTGCTTTCGCAAAAGCGGATGTCTGAATTCGGTGCGACTTTTTACACCTGTCATGCAGCACTGGTTAGGTCTGACCGTGCTTGGTGTTGCGGGCGCCTTGTACAGCAAAGTGCCTGGCAGAAGGTTTGCCCTGCTGCCCACAATTCAGATAGGCCCATGTCCTGTGCGCTGCACAAGCGGATGTGCCGGGGACGTTGTCCATACCAATTCATTAGGACTTCTTGCGAGCAAGGAGCGGTTTCACGGAAGCATAGATTATTCAGAACTCATCCAATAGTTGACAACAGTGTTCATATTTTTTTTCTTTTCCGACCTGGCTTGGAAGGCTATTGCCTCGATGCTATCTATGCAAACATGGACAAGGTGAAATGACAGTGAAGTCTCAGCTAGTGTCGAATCATTTGCAAAGTCTTCCGGCGCGGGAGAAAACCCATGTGCAATTTGTGGCAGAGGCCGATTCTGGTGGCAAGAGGCACTGCAAAAAACCTGATTCGCCAATCTGACGTTCCTTTCCAAGCTTGCTGCACTCTTTGGAGATTGGGTTTAGCAGCCAGTAGTGGGCGTTCGCATGGCACCCCCTGTGAACGTGCTGCGCTCGGCCAATTCCGTGGGTATTGCTTCTGCTGCTATTCAGGCTGAGTGCTCGCGTTGAGACGCCTTTTTCTGTCGCCCAGGACCCGCCTGTCAGCGCCAAAGGCTTAGAGCATGGTCTTGACCTGTTGCAGGGCACTGACCTCTGGCTGAGCTTGAAGCTTTAAAGTCAACAAGCGCCTTTAAGGGGCTTGGCGGTTTTACGGGCCTTGGGACCTTGGGGCCAGGTTTTTGGGTCCCAAGGCTCGATGTGAGTCGTGTTCTTTTTCGGGTGGTCGTCTTTTGGGTGAGGTCCGAGAGAAGGGCGGGCGCATCGTGGTGGTCTTCAATGTGGCCAACGTGCGGCCCAACTCGGTCCAGGCGACTCCGATCCGGTTCTGGGCGCTGAAGGTGCTTGGGCTAAGGATGTAGTTGTTTCTGTGTTGGGTCACTATCCTGATGGAACGTTTTTCCTTTTTTCAATGGCCAGCAAACAAAGTGTCGACATCCGCCTTGTCAGCCTCCTGGCGCCTTCGCCTCTGCTTCTCACATGACCACAGGCCGATGTCAGAGCTTCCAGTGAGGAGGAACCTGCAGGACAGATACTTTGGACGTGTTGATTCAGTCCCAGATTACTTGAACCATTCTTGTTTGTTGGCGCACGATGAGAGGACCATGTTGGTTTCCATCATAAGGGAGCTGCACGGTATCTTTGCAATCCACCGCATATCAAGTGCAAACAGGGAGAGATTCCTTGCGTTGCAGATGCCGAGCTGGAGGCTCTGTGCACGTGACCTTCAACTCGGTCTCTCCAAACCGGTCGTTTGAGAAGCACCTAGTAGCACACCCAGCAACATGAACCGTCAATAAAGTTGATGCTTGCATCTTCTGACACTTTAAGTCTTGCTACCATGCTGCAAGCCAGTGCCCGAACTAGAATGCACATGTAGATCAGCGACACCACTTTGTGGCTGTTTGGACCTGGTGTCATGTTCTTTGTGTGTGTCGATTGGAAGTCGCCTGACTGAGGTGCTACCTCACAGCATTGAGGGCAAAGTTGTGCACGACGTGCCGCGGCGCAATTTTGCGGCATGGCCGATCTCTCCAGCTGGTGAGAGGCAAATTCGCTTTTAACTTTGAGGCTGACGGAGCTCTGGTGATAGCTGAGGTACAGAGCAAGTCTTTGACACTGCAGCTGGCAGCGGCCCCAGAGCCAGCTGAAATGGCTCACAAGACATCGAAGGCTGGCCGCTTCCAGATCCAGTGCACGCCGCAGTACTTTGCAGAAGGGACTACGGCCAACCAACCGAAAGCAAGGAACAAGTTCCGTTCAGAAGCTACATTTCAGAACTATTGCTTTGGGAACTACATGCTCGCACCACCAGAACACCCGAAGCGCAGCACCCACGCAAATGTTCGGCAAGCTCTTCTGCACAAGAACACTTGCTCCAGACAATTAAGCATACCGCACCAAGAGAAGACTCGCACCAATCACTCAAATGCTCAGCGTGTCTCAGACAAAGAATGCCTGCCCCAGTAGAACACCAACCACTAAAATGTCAAGCAAACCTCATAAAGCAAAAAACACGCCCTAGCAGAATACCCGAAACAAAGATGGCTTCCAAAACAGTCTGTATAGTTTCGGAAAAAACAAGCTTCCAAAGTATAGTTTATGAACCATTGTTTCCGGACCACGGTTTCCGAAGTAGTCATCCACCCCACACGTGTTTCTCCAAAAACAGGGCTGCATATGGGTCATGCCGTGACGCTGTTTTGTGAGGGTGTTCGTGAGGTCAAAGCGGATGCAGCAGTGGTGTGCGCCAAAGGTTCGGCACTGTGTGAACTTGTGATTCCGTCGTGTCTTAGGAGTGGGGCCAATCCTGGCTCAAAGCAAAGGGAAAGGCCAAGAGGACTGCAACGTTTGCAAGGTGGAGGCAAGGGTCCTGCGCTGCCTCGCGTCAGGAAATCGGAGGTGGAGAAAAGTCCAGGCGCAGGTAGCCTTGGTAGCCGCTCTACACCTTGCTTGACTTCGCCTTGACAGAGGTCAAGATGTGCAGCCTCCGGCAAAGGAGCCTGTGCAGGTGGGTTTGCCATCTAGGTCAAGTCACCGGTATAGATAATATGCCCTCCCGGCTGCTTCTGGTAGTTTGGGGGTGGCGAAACCTGGTCCTGATGTGAGCGCCCATGTGAAGAGGGAACCAAGCCTTGGGCATGTGACAAAGAGTATGGCTGCTTGAAGCTGGAACAATAAGACCAACGCTGGGTCGCGAACATGAAGCCGAGCTCGCAGGCTGCATCGCGACTTCGGCCCACGAGTCCCCGAGTGTCCGCGATCCGCGCAGGACCCGAAAGCCTCGAGCCGGGATGAGCCGGAGAGCCATGCTTCGGCCAAAGAGGAGCCCGAGCCAATGGAGCAGTCGGCTGAGAAGGCCGAGGCCAAAAAGGCCAAGGAGACCAAGGAGGCGAAGGAGGCCGAGAGGGCTGCGGCCCAGGAGGCCGAGGCCAAGGAGGCTGAGAGGGCTGCGGCCCTGGAGGCTGAGGCCAAGGAGGCTGAGCAGGTCGAGGAGGCTGAGGAGGCTGAGGAGGCTGAGGAGGCCGAGGCGAAGGCCGTTCAGCCAGAAAAGAATGAGCACCTTGGCTGCAAGCGTTGCGAAAGAGCACGTCTCGCCAACTGCAGCACTGAAGGCTCATGCCTGAGAGCCACGGACCTAGATCTGCCCGGCCAGTTGCGGTCTGGTGTCATGTTGCCCGAGGCTCCGATGTGCCCAACTCCAAGGAGCATGCAGGGATTCTTCCAAGTCTGACTGGCAGGGAGCTGTCCTGTGCCGTGCGAAGGCGGGAGTAAAAGCGAGGGCCAGACGTGGAAAGAAATCCAAAGCGAAGGCGCCAATCCGGCATTAGCAAATTCACCAAGCAGAGGTGCGAAGCCATGCTTGGCCGGAGGAGAAACCAGAGGAGATCAATGCGGAAGAGGGGAAGGCAGAGACCATCAAGCAGCCAGAGAAGGAGGCTCATGAATGCCGTCAAGCTGTGCTGTGAATTCAGCCGCCAGGAAGGCAGGAAAGCAGGTACCAAGCAGCCTGCCAAAGCGTCAGAGACAAGCTCAAAAGCAAGGTCTTGCTTGCACTGCAGCGCAGAAACACATGGTGGCTTTTGGAGGAAAGCAAAAGATGCCGACACAAGCGACCTCCAGCAGGTCTTTGGTGAAGCTTTGGAGTGGATGAAGCCGCAAAAATCCGGGCTGCTAAAAGACTATCCCCTGGTGCCGCCATCGGATCCGGAGATTCAGCGTCTATTGCGTCGGCAGCTGAGACCAGGCGCCCCTGAGCATCAACAAACCAAGTTGAGTGGTAAGGCGATGCGCACGCGCAATGCAGCAAAGACTTGAAGAAGGCCGTTGCTTTGACGTAGGGTACGATGCCACCTCAACGCCACTCAGGCCACGGTTTTCTTCCGGCTGGCTGGGCGCAAAGGCTATTTGCCAGCCTACTTGCCTTCCTGACTTGGTTTGGTGCCGAGTGCTAGCCTGCTCAACTGGCAGCCTGCCAGATTAATGACGTGGCCAGGCTACTAGCAGAACAAGCTCAGATCAGGCAAGACGACCCGTTGCTGATAGACAGCATGTGCGCTTTTGCCTCAGTAAGTGCTAGCCAGAGAATCAAACAGTCCTCTGTTGTGTGAAGGCATTACTCACGGCCCCGGACGTGCAAAAGCAATTGCCCAAAGGGCTGCTGAGCAACTCTGCGCTGCGGGCTCGGATTAGACTCGGACAAGCTCGGATTAGACTCGGATTAGACTCGGATTATCACGAAAGCTAGCTTTAGCTAGCTGAAGTTTCTCCTTTAAGGGGCTCAAATGCCGAAAGATTGATTTTTTCAATTATTTGAGCCAATTATTTAGACTCCCCCCCCCCTCGCCCCCCCCCCCTCCCCCCCCCCTCCCCCCCCCCCCCGCTCCCCCCCCTCCCCCCCCCCCCCGCCCCCTCCCCCCCCCCCGGGTCTCAGGCTCGATTCCTCCCTGGTCCATCCCCCCCCCCCCGGGCAGTGGCTCAGTGTTCAGCAGTCTCGGTTTGCCCGTTTTGGACTTGGTGCTACGAACTTTTACATGTTCCACCGATTCAGCTTGTTCATTTGAGACCTCAGTCTTCTCGGTAAACCACCTCGCAAGAATCTTGGCACACGCTGCATGCAGAACCCAGAGGTGCTTTAAGACAGCTTCTGACGCCTCTCGTTGTTTTCATTTTTCAAGGTTTGCCACGCCACCATGTGCGTTTGCGTGTCGCATCCTACGAATCTTGCCGGGCAAGCTACCTATGAATCCACTCTGTCACCGACCCATCTCATGCAACAACTGCTAGCTTTCGTTCACCCGCTCCTCAAGTGGGTGTTTCCACCAAGGATGCAGCTTGCAGCCTTGCTGCGAGATCCCAAGAATAAGCGGGAGGCGAGGCATCGTAGTACTGAACATGTTCGTGGACGCGGACCGTGCGAAGCTGTTTGGATGTTCGGAGATGGTTTGTGAGGCAGAAGCCCACTCCGTCGACATCGAGCGCATCGCGAAGGATTGGCCTGGCGCACAGCCAACAAGCTTTCAGCAGGGCAAGCTTCAAACGTCCCAGGCCGATCCTCAATGTGCTGAAGCTGTCGGATAGACATCGCCTCGGCTGCTGGTTATTGCTTGAGGCTCCGAGGGTTTGATCTTCAGGTGGGCAGCCAAAGACGCGGCATTCGAAGGCTGGAACTCTCACAATACATGAGCCACCCGCTACATGTTCTGCAATTCACTGCTGGCAGGAGGAGACCAAGACAAAGCCTGAGCAGGCCAAGGAAGAGTCAAGCCGACTCAATGCACTAAGTGCCAACCCTTCGAGCTTTGTGGCAGTCCGACTTCCAGCGGATCAAAGCGGCGATGGCTGTCAAGGAGGCCCGGCAGCGTTTACACTTCGCTCACATTGGAAAGGGTCATGTTTGTTTAATTAAAATCAGATCCACCAACACAATCGCCTTTCATTCTCCTTTGCCAGGGTCGAAAGGAGCTTTGATTCCAAGTTTCATATTAATGGGGTCCTTGTGATCTGCCAGACGCCTACACCTGCTCAAAATGCGAAAAGAGGCAGGGGATTCGGGTTCCACGAGTTGTTTGATTTCGTCTCCGTCAGGAGCTTGGAAGGATGACGGTGCCAGCTGGAGATTCGTCGCACAGGTAGCTCCGGCCTGAGACGTGCGCTTCACGGACATGCTCGCCAGGTGCCAGAGTTGACAACTCTGTCGAAGTCAAAGCCCGGTCCACAGTCTGACAGTCCGGGGCCTGCAAACGCATCAGTCACGGAGGCTGGACATCAGCAAGTCTGACATGCGGCTTACAGGGCCAGACGGGTGCTGCCGACATGGCTTTGGGGTGGTTTCCATTTCCGCACTGGGCAAATCATGACTTGTACCCCGTTGCTTTGTGGCCCAAGCCATGGCTCCATCCCAGCTTGTCCGCGAGTAGAGCGGTCTGCCAAAGTTGCAAGATGGCCAGCCGCTCTCGCTCTCGCTCCGAGGCGGGCTGGTTTGACGGTTACCTCTTTCTCCGCTGATGCTTTGGCCAGGAATCCAGCGCAAGTGCCTCGGGCGCTCCGTTGGCGCTGCGGACGCCAGGCCCTGCAACGGCGCGTTGCGTTCACCTGCGAAGCCGAAACTCACAGGCCTGGAAAGCCCGGCTTCCGGGGAGGCAGACGCGCAGGACGTGAAGTGAACCAGTGAACCGGGTGAAGTAATACGGGAATGAGGCAATGAGGTCTTGAAGTTTTGAGGTGGTGAGGCGACGAGGGCAGGTGGTGTTGAAGGTAGCGCTAAAATTATTTGATGAGGTAATCAGGTCCAGGTGATCATTGTGCGACTTTTGGTTTGGCAGGAGGACATGTTTGGTGAGATGGTCCAGATTTGTATTGGCTTGCTTGGGCCTTGGACCAGATAGAGGTACTTGGTGTCCGTGCTTGTTCATTCAATGTCAACAGTGGCTTTCACCGGTGTGAGCCTGCCAGAACGTCTCCATCAGTCTAGTGTCCAAGGTGCTGCTGTCCTGGCTCGGCAAGCCATGAGTCGCGGGTCAGGACTGGCAATGTTGAATCGTTGAACTGGTTGCTGGGATGTGTTTAGGGTGCAGTTTCAAGCCGGACCTTGTCCAGCCGATGCAGTGGAACAGGCCCTTTGGCGAAATTCACAGAGTCCGAAAACATGTTCCGATCCTCTGCTACGTTGAAAGTCGTTCCACAACACGTCTTCTTGCTTCCTTGATTGTTTCGTCCGCGAGATCGGTCACTGGGCTCAGGACTGTGGCCGCCCTGCGTGCTCTGGGCTTTGAGGCGTGCCTTCTCCGCGAGGGGATGTCGTATACCGAAAGAAGATCTCTGGATGCATTGGGTCGTGAAAATCTATGAACGCTTGGCTCACAAGAAGGTGCTGCTGGTGCCCAAGGACCAGACTGCTGAGGGCTTCCTGGGAGCAGCGAAGGACCGGTCGGTCATGCAACTCAGCCAGCTTGAAGCTTGCGTTTGGTAGGAGTTGGCATGGGATCTACAAGTGGCAGAGCTGCCGGAAGGACGGCTTGCCGCTGTTTTTGACCTCAGAGATGCTTCCCTTGCCTTGAGGGCCTGATGCTGCACTTCAAGAGCTTTGCCAAGACTTGCCCGGCCCCAAGGGTGTTTCCCTCCGAGTATCTTGCCCTCGTGACCAGTTGCGATGTGCCATGTGGGCACACCTGCCTGAGGTATGCATGCAGATGCGTGGCACAGGAGCAGAGTTGCTTGCTTTTGCCTGGGAGCCGTGGGGAGGCAGGATCCTTCCCTGCCCTGCTTCAACTGACGTAGTCACATAGCAGCTCATCATTTCTTGAGAGGCACATGTCAATGTACGTGGCTGTTTTGAGCTTGACATCCACCATGGGGCGCGACCCTGGGCGGATCGACTCAACATGTCAGGCCGAGCGCTGGCTCTCTTCACTGACAACATGGTTCTTGGGCTTGCGGCCCAGAGCTCGCGCCACGCATGGGGCTGGTTCTTCAGAAGAGACTTCCCGAGGCAAGCGTCCAGAGGAGTTGCCTTCCGAGGCAGATGTTTTGTTCATATTCTCTGAATTCGTGGCCACCTTTTGCTCGAAGGCCAAGGTTTGGTACCCCCAAATGTGGCCAGGATCCAGTTGGATCAAGTTGGATCCAATTGGTGATTTGTGGGGAACGGCAGGAACAGCCATTCTGGCTTGCCATCGAGCTCAACAGTGCCGGCCTTGGAGCATGTTGATTTGCCAAAGGCCATATCAGGGGTCGTCAACGATGGGGCTCCGCTTTGGGGACCGGTTTCATGCTTGCTCGCCAAGTGCTTTTTTCCAAACAGGGGTTCCCATAGTGCAACTTCATCGCCGCAAGATGGGGGTCGGTTTTCCCTTCCCAGTTTTCCGTGAAGCCTTTCTGAGCGAAAGCGGCTAGGCTTCACGATCAAAGGCATCTCGCCGGAGCTGACTCTGGTGAGCTGCAGAGGCCTTCGGCTTTGGCGTGTCAAGACATGGGTATGGGTCAAGACTAAACCACCTGGATATGGACCGCAGGTTTTAGTCCACGTCTCCACTTGCCAGGGCAACCACAGCCACAAGCGCCCCATGTGCCAGGCGAAGGGCGCCATGCGCCCGCCCAAAAAAAAACCGCCAGCGAGCCGCGCGCCGGAGCGCCCATGAGCCGGAGCGACGGCGGGGGTTTGGGCCGAAGTTCCGGGCCTTGTGGCAGGTGTGTGCTGAGGGTTGAGACTCCAAGTTCCTTGGACATCGACCAAGTGGAGGCCGCGCCCTCAACGGTCTAGATCACAGCGCCCACAACTCCTACTGGCCGCTTTTAGGTAGCTCTGCTTCCTGGTTTGAGGTGTAAGGGTTGTCTAAACCTTTGTAGCCATGTTGGTAGAACCATGGGTTTTGGGCGCTACTCACCTGCACCTGGACGCGTTTTGGAGTGCTTGAAGGGACCATTTCCTGGCGTCTTTCCCGCAGTTTGACCCTTTGCTGCGGGCCAGCGGGCGACTTGTGAAATGTCTTTACACCTTCCACCAGGTGCAGTGAGTCCAGTAACGGCTGCCAAACATCGTGCCCCCACCGGCTTTTCACAAGCGCTCTCTGCCAGCCGCCAGCCGCTGCCCGTGCGAGCGCCCAGGCCACATGGTTCAGAAAGTCCCAGCAGTTGGAGGCCAGTCACCTTGGTAAATCCATGACATGGGCATCTCAAGAGAGGCAACGCCTTTAATTGTTTGCTTTGCTTTGGGATGCCCTAGCGCGGTCTCTGTTTTCGAGCCGCGCAAAAGCAACTCACTGCGCAATGAATGGCCAAGGGCAGCAAGTTTTGCATGGGGGTGGGGCTTGGTCCGGGTCAAGGCTCCCATGTATCTGCTTTCTGGACAGGGAGAGAGTGAAGACTCAACACAGATGGCGAATTCAGAGGGTTCGCTCGCTTGTGGGCAGTCTAAACAGAGGTCGCGGCGCAGACGGTGCCACACTTTCCTTTCCTCGAGTGGTTTTGGCGAAGTAGGAGTTTTTTTACGTTGACATCAAGCCATGGATCAAAGACACTCGTCAACTGCGTGCGTGGCAGTGCCCAAGCCTAAAGTGCGTCGTCGTTCGCTGGAATTGTAGAGGTGTCGGGGCCAAAGTCATCACTGGTTGAACAGCTCCTTGGCATCCTTTCATCCTTTCAATGCGCTTGTCCGCCAGAAGCTGTGGCCCGTTGCACCAAGGTTAGACTAGATGCCTGATCACGGGCGTAATGAATACAGAGAGAGTAGACGAGTTTATTTGTGCACTCGAATCAATGGTTAGAACAAGTGCCTTTGCGCTGTCGATTGTGCCAAAGCGCTGCAATCAAGCCGGCGTTGCCTCCCAGCACATCATCCGCCATGTACAAAGTGAAGACGGCTGGATGCAACATATACAGCGATGACACTTATGCAGTAGTCAGAGAAGCTGCTTTCTGCTGCAATGGCTGGCGATGTTGGTCAGCCCAAGTCACCTGAGAGCTCCCCAGAAGAGGCGAAACTGGGCTTTGCAGGCAGGCCCAGGCATAGATCTGCCAACACTCCGACAGTTGCTTTAGGTTCAAGTATGCGTTTGAAACATGTAGAAGCCGGGCCAGTGGCATCATGCTGGCTGAAGGCTGGCCTCTCAGCTTCTCAGCCCGGTCAGTGCTTTCAACCGCGGGTCAATGAGCGGAGGCTCCATGGGTGCATGCTGCGTTTTGGGCCACCGCTGCTGCGGTGGCGGTGCTCACTTACTGGCATGATCCAGCAGCTCGACAGCAGGCGGGTTTGGCCATGGCATAGCTGCATTGAGCTTGTTTTGCGCAGGAGCTGCATGCGAGACGCCTGCAAGAAGCTGTGACCCTGACGCATGAGTTGCTTGGCTCTTTGCGCGGCCAGAAGCCATTGCCAGGATGCGGAGAAATCCGTGCGCTGCCGTCCCGCACGGAAGCCGCAGGCCTCTCTTCTTGCAGCAAAGTGCGTGAAGCGTCCGCGGCCAGTCCTACGGGACCATCTTTAGCTTGGACCCGGTCTGGCCCTCTTCTCGAGGCGCGTTTGGAGCGCCTTCCCAAGAACACCGCAGGTGGAGATCAACTTTTGCGGGGAGATTCCCATGGCCGAGCTTGTGGGAACCAATGCAGAGGCTCGAGCCGTGAGTGTTGTGCATGGGAGACATCACCTTCCAGGTCAGCAGCATCTCATTCTTGGCTCTCACAGCAGCTGCGGAGGTGCGCGCATCTCCATGCAGTCCTGGGGTGGTACCTCGAGGTTGCATGGACTTTCAGGGAATATGGGATATCGTCCTGAAGGGCTTGTTTCGGTTTTCTTTCTAACACACAAACCGTGTGCCTTCGGCTGGCACGACCCCTTCATCCCTCACTCCGCGAGCAAAGCCATTTGCGAGCGCGCAGGTGGTAACGCTTGTGGAGAAGGGCGGCCCCATTTACCAGCTGAATGCACCCTGGCTCTCAGGGTGGCTGTTTCCCATGGCATCAAAGTAGGGCCACTGGGGACAAAGCCTGGCATTTGTTCGCTCCTTTTGTCAAATGAAGCCACGGGGAAGCCAGCCAATGTGGACCATCTCCTGGTTTTGACGCGCAGCAGCCAGATCATTGCAAGAGCATGGATTAAGAAGTTGCAAGGTGCTGTCTGATGGTGACAGAGCGCGCTGGGACATCACAAGACCAGCTGCACGAAGCTTAGATTCTTAGATGGCGACCGAAGGAACAACTTGGACCTTTGATGTTTGATGTTGCAGGTAAGAACGTTTGGAGGAAACTCCTGCCTTGACTTCACGCAATTCTGTAGGAACCTTAGCCTGCCTGGTTGCTTGGAGGTCACATACTACACCCATCCCCGATTTCCTCTTGGATAGGCGAAGTTGCGTCAGTGACACCGCTGCTGACTGGCTTTGTGGTGGTTGCCACCTTAGCACTGGGGTGTCAGCACTGCCAGTGCTGCCGGTGCTGCCGGTGCTCTGTGCATGCTGTGACTCAGGTTGATCGGAGCCGCATCCAAGAGTCCGACTGCGAGCGACTCGTTGGACTCAGCTTCGCGTGGCCCTCTTGAGGTTCAACGTGTCCTGGGGCGAGTCGGACTCCAGCGAGGTCGCTCTGTCTACTCTGGGGAAGATGAACATGGCCGGGTGCCCAGGTTCAACACCGACCCTTCAAAAGGCGAACCAACATCGGGACCCTTGTTTGTTTTGGAAAAATGCCGTTTCATGAAAAAAACAACAACAGTTTTTCTAGTTGGTTTTGTCGAAAAGACTGAAGAAAAGACACACGCAAAAGGCTTCGCAGGTCAAAATGAAACGCTTGGTACCAAAACTGGACCCGTGCTTTCCCTCTCACCCCGAAGCTCCCAGGAAGCTCCCATCCTGGGCGCGGCGCTCGATTTCTCTCAAGCCACTGCGATGATCCGCGCGGCCCGAAAGCCGAAAGCAACGTCAATATGCCCGTGGGACCGTCAGTCCCATGGGTTGATTTTTATTTTTCTACGGGGTTTGAGGGGTTTGCAGCCCCCCATTTGAGACTATGGGATTGCCATGTCTGTCACGCGATGTCCGAACCTTGAGGCGAGGCGGAGCTATATTTCCCGACCTTCCTGGCCATGTGCGCCCAAAGAGAGGCCAAGCCCAAGCCAAATCCGAGGACTTCCAACCCCAAAGAGGGTCGTTTCATGCAGATTTCTGGATGGCCGCTTTCTTTGGGCATCTGCGTTTGGTGCAAGGCAGGTTTCTGACCTCGTTTGAGCCGTTCAAACCTGGTAGCAGGTTGGTGTGGGATAGTCCCAACCCGATTTGGTGGATATATCCGGCCCTGAGAATTTTTTCCATGGGGTTTGGATATGCTTGTTTGATGTCAGATTTTAAGCCCAATTGCCAGCGATTCAAGCTGTTTTGGTGCACCGTTGATGAATCCGCATGTTCCTTCAGCAGAGAAGAGAATGACATGGTGTGGGACAAACACACATTAATATGGATATGTCCTGCCTAGTATGAGTGGACGGTGTTGCTCAGCTTTGACTGGCTTAGATGCTTTATGGTCATTGGCAAGGCAGGAAAGCTTGGCATGAAATGCATCATTGTATAGACAACTTCGTCAAGTCTGAGACGCGCTGTGTATGAGTTTCAGGTACAAGCCGATCAACCACACCCATATGAGCGAGAACTTCGAAATCACCCCCTTGTTTCCTCATGCACGCGAAAGATACTTCTTCGTGTCGGACACAGGCAGAGATCACACAGCATGTGGCTATGAAGTCTAAAACCTCTCAAAAATGGTCGGTTGCTTCAATACGTAGATCCCCAAAATCCATTTCCGAGTCACATGGACTCATGTGCACTGAAGGGTGTTCATGACTTGGGGAGGCAACCACCGTGTGATCTTTCTCAACGCAACGAGCTACACGTCCCTGGAGTACGTGGAATCCTTCGGGGTTTGGGGCGAGCCACGAAGCGACACAACAGGCCTGAATTTCCCCATGGGCCTGGCTGTCATGGCTCCAACAGGCCGGGAGGAGAGACAGGCATGTACATGTTGATAGCTTCTGATAGGGAACATCGTCAAAATGGTTCGTTGACAGGAATCCTCATGTAAATGATGTCCACCAAAGGTCAGAATCACAACCTCAGTGTAGTGTGAGACGTGGTGATTCTAGTCTTACACGTTGCACTCGCGTTGCCACTTCAGAAGAGAGCTACTTTGGCCCGACGATAGCTGCTGTTTTTGTGATCGCCTCAGAGGTCTGAAGCGGCACATTCACAGCCAGCACGGTTTTTTTTTGCTTTGTGCATGACTGGCAAATCAAGGTGGCAGATCGTTGGAATAACCGCATTGTGAAGCTTCGATTGGGATACAGGACTGAACTCTCCTGGGCGGTGTAGACAACCATGCAAGGGTGTTGCTCTTGGATTTATCCCAGGAATGATCCCACGCTGCCACAGAACTACGGCGAAATGCTGGAAGCTTGCGATGGGAAATGGTTGTTTCGGACTGGAAGCGGAGACCCAGGCCAACTCTCATGTGGGGCGGGCACTACTGGCGCGATCCCACCGGCGTGTCCACCTGAGAATCGGATCGGTGGATCGCGAATCAGACTTGGAGATTGCAGGCGGAGTACAACGAGAGCCTCAACGATCCAGTGGGTCATTCGCTTAAGCTGCGTTTGCTTGCAAGTTTGGGGCTGATGGGTCCCATGCAAATGTGATTAAACTGCCTCAGACATCCTATGAGATCCAGCACTAGCGTGTGTGGCAGGTGTGTCCATCTACAGACACTTCATCTTCGTGTGTGAGGCATCAATGGCTTTGAATAATTTGCCCTTGTCAGACCCACCTTGTTCTGTGCGAGTGCAGTCACTGGTTCTGGGCAGTACGGGAGTAGGTCAGGGCAATGATGGTTCCCTAGGACGGTGCTACTTCCAAATCCAGCAAACCACAAGCAAACATTTTGGGGGGACGGCACCCTCCCTTCCTCTGTAGTATATGGCAACAAGGTGGGCTATCCTTGCGTGGGCCAGCTAGCAGCACCCTCTTTCTTTGCAGGCTGAAGGCAACGCCATCACCGTTCTGACGACAGACTACATGCAGCATGACCAGATGATGTACGTGGAACCCCCAGCGACTTTTCCTACAGCCTGCAAGAACTTTGAGACAAGCATGTGACTATTGGCAGGATCAACCAGGTTGATTCATGGCGCATATGCGCTCATGATTCTCCTGGCATCTTTTGTCCTCTGGAGGATTTGTCTGTTACTTTCAGCGCTCGGCTCCACTTGGTGGGTCAAAAGCCCGTAAAGCCAAATCGCACCCCCAGTGAACATCCCAATCCCACTAAAATAAGTTCTAAAATGGGTGGTGAATTCACCCAATCCAACCAAAATCAACCACAACTGTTTTGACCACCGCCACTTCCAACTGTTGCATGGTTTCGGGCGCCGACCGCGGGGGAATTCGGTCAGGTCACTGAGCTCTACCCGGCGCCCGGGGTCCAGTTGACTGGAAGCTTCTCCACCACGCGGGGAGCTCGGTGTCATTCGAAGCCTTAAGGACGTGGTAAAAGGACGTACCGAAATGAGTCATATGGCTGTGGCTCAAAAAACCGGTACCAAAATGAAACCCTGGTAAGTGGAAGCATGGACCAACACCTGCGTAACCCCTCCTGTTTAATTTTGAGCCACACCCATATGGGCTTGTTGTTGGCTCCGATTTTTTTGTTTAAGCCTTTCTTTCTTTTTTTTGCAATGTTTTCGATTTGTCAGGCCAAAAGGGACACCGACCATTGAGGGGTTCCCTCCATAGAAACATAGAGCCCTGTCGACTGGGGTCGGCAGCCATAGATAGATGAGGCTCCCGCAGCTTGCAGCCAATGCGATTTGTGGCTGGTTGATTTTCTGCCTGCTTTTGAGCGAAAGCTTGCTTCAAGGGAGACTTGAGCCTTCCACTGAGGGAACAAGGCTACCTTTGGTTCGCGTGCGCCGCTTACGTGGGGGCTGCGTTGCACTACACATCCTGTTTTGAAGTGCTACTTCTGCATGGACTTGGGACTTTGGCCGATTCCGAAGGTACATCAATCGGCCATCAACCCATGGGCTGGCCAGTATTTACCTGCCAGAGCTACTTGGGCTGCAAATGGTACTGGTGCAATACCAATCACCGAAGCTTTGGTTCAGGCCCCTGGTTGAATCGCCGCCTGCATTATGGATCGAGGAGCCTGTGAGCCATAAATGGGTGCAGGCATCCGCATCTCTGATTCTTTATATGGGTTTAAAGTAAGTAGATTCCTTCACCAGGTTTTGATTAGAGCTCATGCTGTTGTTCGTAGGAGTTCCGCTCACAATGCACCAACGCCACGATTTACAACGCCTTCATCATGGCCAATGCAACGTGCCAGGCTTAGGGGGCTCACCATCTCCATGGGTGGCTGTTGGGGGTAGGGCTTGCGCTTCAGGCTGTATGATGAACATGTCATCTACGTGTTGAACGCTGCCCGCATCAATTGGCGATTCCCGCAATTGCCCCGCGCTCAGAGGGCTGACAGCTGGTGAGCGGACCATTTGCATTCCAAGGCCTAACTACCTGAGCAAGGACTCGTTCAACCTGACCATAATGTGAAGGCCTTAGCCAAACCAAGCTTTCCGCTTTCCCTGCAGCGTGTCCCAAGCTTTGCCGAGGTTCGATTTGTATCTTTGGAATGAGACTGTGCTCGGGGGCAACATGTTTTATTGCCTTCCTCCACCTCCGGCGACCACCCCGCGCGCGACTGATGTGGAAGTGCCACTTCAGTGAAGGGCTGCCGGATCAGAGGGGAGGTTCTTGGATGCCACTTCTCGTCGAGGCCAATGTTGAGCGCCAACGAGGATGGCTGGAACACTCCGGGTGTCCGATGCTCAGGGACGGGGTCTTCTGGATTTGTGGCCTTTGGTTTCCCGCCAAGGGCACTGGATTACTACTCACCGGCGCTTCAGCAAGAGTAGCCCTGGGATTTCGCCTCAGTGCACGAAGCAGGGCACAAAAGGTTTCATGCGCAACCGACTTTTGCGTGCATGTGAGAAGCAATAATGAGGTTTAGCTCAGTGCTTGATTGTGATGGTCATGTGGCTGACGCCTGGAGCCTGGTGTGAAAGCTGTCTGGGGATGAAATTGTTGGCGCGCGGTCGGACAAGGCCGATGATAGACATCGCTTGACTCAGAGGTCGCTGAGCTAGGACCCCAGGAATGTTTGCGAGAATGTTTACGAGTACTGTTTTCTAGGGTCCGAAGTACGTCTTGAACGACTCAAGGTGTGCAGCTAATTTATTCAGGAAACAAGTAGACAGCAAAACACATGGGCGAGACGGGACGATTGGTGCATGAGTCCACATCATTTTTGCTTGAGGTTGCTGCCAGTCGGACCCAGACTCGACGAGCTGTGAAACTGTGCCATGGCGCGACTTCCAAAGGAACTCGCGACGGGCGAAATGCAAAGAGCTCGCACTGTTCAAAGGAATGCTTTCCCGGGAAATGTGTCAAGAAACGCGAACCCGTTCGTTCCAAAAGGACTGAGACACCTACCTGTTTGTTGCCTACCCGATGTTGTTGCTTGTGCACGAGTTTGCGAGCAGGAACTCAGATGAATGCAAAATAGAGCGTGTCCGTCGCTGTGGAGACTCGTTTTGGTTTGCTTGACAAGTGCTTCCTGATATGGCTCACTGCTGACTACTCCAGGTAGGTTACTTGAATACAAGGGCCTGCAGTCGTACAGCACATAGCAGGAGGTTGATTCCGTTTAAAACAAGTCCATTATCCTGGGAGGCTGATCCATGGCTAGCTCCAGACAAGCCGAATGAATGAGCTGCTTGCATCGCACCCTCTTGTCCTTGCGAGTCTCCATGGAACAATAACGCATGGGAGGCCAGGGAATGGGCACAAGCGTGGGACACAGGCAGTAGGCAGTGGGAGTTCTTGGAATGGGGCCATCCGGACCGCATGTAAGGAGCTAGCTCACATTTCGTAAGAATAATGTTGCCAATAGAGCGCTTAGCAGCAAAGATGTACGGTTTGACTCGTGATTCACAGAGAATTCATACAATTCTGTCTGCTGTGCACCATCAAATAGGTTTCTCAGTTTCTCGCACGTGGTGACACTGCTTGGCAGTGCCCAGGCAGGGACAACCACCAAAGCCTAATGCAGCGTTTTTGACTGTGCGCAGGTTAGGATGCTCGCACTAGTTTGAGGCATGCGTGCAAGTGCGTTACGTGGCTCGCTGCTTGCAAGATCCCGTGCGGCGGGCTGGGCCAACACTAGTAGCAGAGCAAGTTGGTGGACCAGAAGCAGCAGCAGTAGCAGCAGTAGCAGTAGGAGTAGCAGGAGGCTGTTCCAAGTGTCTGGCCATCAGTCGTCTCTTCTGCAATTCAAGCTTTGTGTTGGAACTGTGAGGTGTTTGCAGCCAAGGGCTTGCAAGTTGGTTGGGCACTTAGCTGTGTCTCATGCGTTTGAGTCATGCATTTCCAATCCCAAGTCTGCCAAAAAGGCCTAGCACTTGCTGTTAGAATGACCCACTGTCTGGGAAGTGTGGCCGGGGAGCTGGGAAACACATCAGTTCATATCCAATGAAGCCAGCTGGTTGTGGGCCAGAGTGCACTTGCCAAGCAGTTTCTTGATTTGAATCTGCACCATAGAATTCAGCAAGCCCATCTCAAACCCAACTGGATCCTCTTGAATTTGCCGCGCGCAAAGATCGAGGTGCGGCTGGGCAGGCATGGACCTCATTCTGTTTTCGTGTGCGTGGCAAAGTGGAAGCGACCATCGCAGTGGCAGCTCCAGTCGAGGGCTGGCCAGTTTTGACAGCTCAAGCTGCTTGGTGCTCCTCTTGCAGCCCGGTTTCTGAGGTGAGGCTCGCACTGCCCCGCTTTCGGCGCCTAGCTTGGATGTCGGAGCTACAAAGCCAGCAGACTTTGGAAGTGTGTTGCTTAGCATTCCATGGCTGCATGTCTTATCCGTTGCGTGTGGACTCGCAGCTTGGCTTTGTTGCAGATTGGCACTTGCACATTGCGCGCACGCACACATTCGCAGCACCCTGAATTCTGAGCCGCCTTCTGGGAGATGAAGAGTTGAGTGGGGCACGTTTGCTTTACTTTTGCTTGGCCAACAGCCTTAGCGCTACGCGTGCTCATGGCAGCGCCCGAAGCTTTTGAAGAGCTTCCGAGCATTGGCGGTGATCCCGCCAATGCAGTGCAGATGAGGCTGGGGCGTGGTTTGTTGCTTCGTTGCCTCATGGTGTGCAAGCCAAATGGATATTCTTTCAAGATGGTTTCTCAATCCTGGGCTTGTGTCAATCTGCCCTTGAAGTCTGTCGCAGGCCAGTTCGAACTATCTACGGGGAGGACTGCAAGAGCGAGCTCTTATTTTCGCCGGAAGATAGGGAGAACCAACTCAACATCTCGGGAACAGCTCGGGTGAAATGCCCAGCAATCCATTTGAAATGCAGCCGGGATTCGGCATTGCCCTCACTCTGCCCAGGATATCCCGGAAGGCCCTGTGCTCGCAGGGATGCTGTGGGCTTGGCGTGCGCGTGCTTGCGATATGTTGCCAGGCGGCTATGTGGTCAAGCTGGCCGTGCCCCCAGCCCAACAGACGAAGACATCAATTAAAACAAGCTGGGGCATCACCTCGGTTGCCTGCTTGAAGCAGAGACTCACCATTTTTATTTGAACATAACATAATAACTATAGAACTATAGATATAGTAAACATTACACAACAATAATACATTAACATGTGAATAATATTTCAAAACAAATACATAAAGTAAAAAGATACACATGGGACATGATACATTATAATTTATTTACATTTTGTCCTTTTGCATTCGCTTTATTTGATATTGAACATTTAAATCAACGATAAAGACATAAATAAACGTAAAGATGGGGTCAGATAGGTACAGCATCCCAGCTGCATATTCAATATCAGATGACATGTCTTTCTGTTTCTCTTGTCACCTCCAAAATGTCCTTCACTTGGGATTGCCAATGCTCCAAAAGAAGCAACACAAAGACAGCAAAGTGTCGATTCATAATCACCATCTCTTGGCTAGCAATTGGATGATAGGTGGGTGAACTCTAATGTCTCAATCAAGGGTTTTATCCTAGAGTCATAACAGAAGAAGAAGGAGAAGAAGAAGAAGGAGAAGAAGAAGAAGGAGAAGAAGGAGGAGGAGGAGGAGGAAGAGGAGGAGAAGGAGGAGAAGAAGAAGAAGAAGAAGAAGAAGAAGAAGAAGAAGAAGAAGATGATGATGCTGATGATGCTGGATGATGCTGGATGATGCTGGATGATGCTGGATGATGCTGGATGAGGATGAGGATGAGGATGAGGATGAGGATGAGGATGAGGGTGAGGGTGATGATGATGATGATGATGATGATGATGATGATGATGATGATGAGGATTATTATGAGTATGATCATCATCATCATCATCATCATCATCATCATCATCATCATCATCATCATCATCATCATGAGCATGGCATGCCCTGCATCCCCAGCGATGTCTAACGTGACAGTTGAAATGTATATAAATAATAAGAAAGAGACACTGGTGATGACGACAGACGATGATGCTGATGATGCTGCTGATGCTGCTGATGCTGCTGATGCTGCTGATGCTGCTGATGATCCAAGACCTGCAACAGACTGAGCACGATTCCTCGTTTTGGTTTTCCAAGGGGCACGTCGCACGCGTTTGCGGTTTCCGGACCCTCTGTTAGGCGAAGTCCTGCAAGCTGGGGGAACTCAAGGCTGCCCTTGCGGAGAAGCTGAGCGTGTCCCAGGACCGGACTTGCCCGACTGGCCCGACTGGCCCCGGAAAAGCGCAACTGCAGTGGGTGCCAGGACAGTTTCACGTTTGCCTATGAAGGCGAGGAGATGGACGAAGGCAAGACAATTCAGGAGTGCAGAGATGATCTTGAGTGGCATCTACGATTCAATTCCTTGCTGTTGAATTACTCGACATTGTGTCCTTCTGCATGATTTGGGTCTGACCCCATGCATGGACACATTTGTGTTTGCTTCGCCGGATGAACAATGCTCGGCGCACATGGCGCTTGAAGTTCTTCATGCGCGGCTTAGATTTTTATATTCGTGAGGAGAATAGAATCCCAGAGCCCGGACCAGCCGCACGACGCGCCGGTGCAAAAGTGGAACTCTTGTACGGGGCTTGGTTTGTGAAGATGTGAAGACACGTTCTCGGGCGCCTCAGGTTCTTGATCAAAGACGGGGTGGAAATTGGAGCTCAGAGGGCGCGGCGTGAGGCTTGGGCGAAGCGGCCCCCCTTTTGGGGGCCGCTTGGGCTGTGCAGAAGGGGTTCTATGTGACAAGGTAGCTTCTGTTTTTTGTAGAGAGGGGTATTTATTGTAAACGCTTCGCGTTGCCCGCCTCGGCCCAGCCTAGTTTGAGGGAAGGGTCAGGAACACCGAAATCCAGTGTTGGGAAGGTCCGAATACCTGAAGCTGGCTCCAGACAAGTCAGACAAGCCGGCCTCGCCTGGTTGGGCTGGGCCACAGGCTAGTCTCAGACACATCAGATAAGCCTGCGCTGGGCCTGAAGCTAGTCTCGGGCAGCTTGGCTGGACCTTGCTTGCGTGGGTTGTTGGTTGAGCTGAAGCTAGTTTACGGCGGGCTGGGCAGCCGCACTGAGGGGGCTGGGCTATGGCTGGGCTGGGCCTGAGGCCAGTTTCAGACACGTCAGACAGGCCTGGCCAGCAGGCGGACTGGGCTGGGCTAGACGCTAGTTGAGCCCAGGCTGGTGAGGCCCAGTCTCGGCGCTAGATAGGCTGAGGCCTGCGAGTCTCAAACCGGGTGGGCTTGGGTGGGGTTGGCTTAGGCGGGTTGCTGGTTGGGCTGGGCCTGAAGCTAGTCTCAGCCACGAGGCTGCGAAGCCATGGGTGGTGCTGGGCAGCTGGATTATGGTGTTGGTTGCGCCTGGAACTTCGGCTGGCTGGGCTGAGCTGTGCTTGGGCGGGTCGCTGGATGGGCTGAGGCTGGGTAGCGAGTTGCTGGCTAGGCTGGGCCTGAGGCCAGTCGCAGACACGTAAGACACGCCAGCAGGCGGGCTGAGGGACTGGGCCTGAGGCTAGTCTCAGGCTGGCATACCTTGAGACCAGTCTCAGACTGCGCCGAAGGGGCCTGGTCAGCCTGGGCTGCTGAGTAGCTGGCATAGCTTGAGACCAGTCTCAGACACGTGAGACTGGTCGTTGGCCTGAGGTCAGTCTCAGACACGTTAGACAAACCTGACCTTGGCACACTGGGTTGAGCCTGCTGGTGGGCTGGGAGGTGGGGGCCGGTAGTGGCTGGCATGCCCTGAGATGCGCTGGGGCCTGGGCTGGGCAGGCTTTGGGCTGGGCCTGAAGCTAGTCTCAGCCACAAGGCCATGGGTGGGTTGCTGGCTGCCGGGCAGCCGGACCAGGCTGCTGGTTGTGCCTGGAACTTGGGCTGGGCGGGCTGGGCTGAGCTGTGCTTGGGCGGGTTGCTGGATGGGCAAGGCCTGTTTCATACACACTTGGGCCTGAGGCTGGGTGGCGAGTTGGCTGGGCTGGGCCTGAGGCCTTAGGCTGGCGTACTTTGAGACGGGGCTGGGCCTGCTGGATGACTTGGGGCCAGACGCGAGCAGGAGGTCAAGGCTTGGCCAGCCTGGGCTGAGTTGCTTGGGCAGCCGGACTGAGGGGCTGGGGCACGTCAGACGGGCTTGGTGGCTGGCACCAGTTTCTTTCAGACACGTGAGACTGGGTCGTTGGCGTTAGACAAACCTGACCTTGGGGCCGGCCTAGGGCCTGGGCTGGGCGCTGGGCTGGGCTTGTTGGATGACTTGGTAGGCCTGTTTCAGACAAGCTTGGGCCTGAGGCTGGGTGGGGCTGACAGGCCTGGCCAGCAGGCGGGTTGCTGGTTGGGCTGGGCCTGAGCCTAGTCTCAGACACGTCAGGCAGGCCTGGCCACCAGGAGGTCATGCTTCTCAGGACAAAAAAGCAATTTTTTAGTGATTTTCGCAATTGTCAGCACATTTTCGACAAAAATGGACCCATGGAGCTGGACGCCGACGAACCCCGAAAATTTCAAGGCCCGCCGGACAGGATTTTGGGCCAGCCGACATGGGTTGGGGGGGGGGCCGGCAAAATTTTGGTTGGGGAGGGGGTTGGGGGAGGGGAAAAGCGAAGATTCTCTTTGGAGAAGAGATCTGAGCGCCCTTGGCCCCTTTGGGGCCGAGGCGAATTTTAGGTTTTTTTTGTATTTGCTTTTGGCTTCTTGGCTTCTTGGCTTCTTGGCTTCTTGGCTTTTTGGATTCTTGGCTTTTGGCTTCTTGGCTTCTCAGCTTCTGGGCTTTTTGGCTTCTTGGCTTCTTGGCTTTTTGGCTTCTCAGCTTCTGGGCTTTTCGGCTTCTTGGCTTTGGCCTTTCGCATCCTCTGCATTCCCATTTCCTCTTCTCAGCTTTTGCGGCTTTTCGCTGGTTTATGCGGCTTTTGGCGGCTTTGGCTTTTTGCATCCTCTGCTTTCCCAGTTCCTGTCCGGGCTTTTTGGCTTTTGCACCCTTTCATTGGTTTTTGGATGGGGCTTCCCGCATCATCAGCATCACCAGTTCCTCCCCATTTGAATCATCACTTCTTCGAACATCATGGGGGGGGAAGCCCCCCCCGCAACCCACCCGCTACTGTTTAGATTGCTTGCAGAGTAATTGCACCCCTATTTGAATCAACACTTCTTCAAACATCATGGGGGGGGCTGCCGCCTCCCCCCCGCTACTTTTTGGATTTATCTTGCAGAGATTGAATTGCACCCCTAGTTCAATCATCACTTTTCGAGCGTCCAATTTCGCGAGAAAATGCTGCAAAACACGACATTTTAGGTATTCTGTGTAATCCATGTATGTCTGTATGTATGTACTTCTTCGAACATCATAGGGGAAGCCACCCCCGCCAACCCTCCCGCTGCCTTTTAAATTCTATCGCACCCTTTCTTGAATCATTGCACCCCTACTTGAATCATCACTTCTTCCGACATCATGGGGGGGGCTGCCGCCCCCCCGCTACGTTTTAGATTTTCTACAGAGATTTACACCCCTAGTTGAATCATCAATTCTTCGAACATCATGGGGGGGCTGCCGCCCCCCCAACCCCCCCGCTACTTTTTAGACTTTTTGCAGAGATTTAATTGCACCCATATTCAACTCATCACTTTGCAAACAACATCATGCATCATTTTTTTGACCCCGTCAACCCGCCAGCTACTTTTTTGATCGTGTTACCCACGATTTATTGGTGATGCTAGGGATGTCGGTCGGGCATGCGGGGGATGTTGAAAACGATGCTGGGGATGTTGAAAACGATGCTGGGGATGTTGAAAACGATGCTGGGGAGGTTGACGAGCTTGTGTGTCAATTTCGCGAGAAAATGCTGTAAAATACAACTTTTTGCTGGCCCGGGCGAAAAACGAAAAAAACATCCAAACAAAAAACGGGAAAAAACAATCCAAAATAAATCCGCACCCTTTTTGTAGGGGTTATCTTCAGTTTTTTGTGGGTGGATGGGTAGAAAATGTGGAAGGGATGCAAGATCATTTTTCGCCTGCGTGAGAGGCAGCTGAAGCCGAAGCAGTTCGTGAGCAGCAACGTGTTGAGGAGGCCTGGCCGCGAGAATGGCAATGCGCTTCATGATTTTTGGATCCGCAGGTAACCAGGAGGAAGCAAGAGCAGGAGCGGAGATGACTTTGGCTTCCCAAAGTAGCGCGGGTGGACCAGATTTTGACGCTCCTTGGATCCTGCTATGGCTCAAGGTTAAACCTCGGTTCGATTGCATGGGTTCAATTTGTTATTGGCTCCGAATCCAATTTTCAGTATGAGGAGGACGTTGCCAAGGAAAGCGTCAACGTTGCTGCCTCGTCAGCTATTCCAAGATACACGCCAAGTTTATCGGTATCACCAGTATCACCAGTATCACTGACAGTATCACCCGAAACCAGCAAGGAAATGTTGGCAGGCGAGCAAAGGCTTGGGTAGGGGATGGCTGGATGGTTGCAACTTGAGAGCGACGCCCACACACTGCGACCTGCAGCGGCTGGGTTACATCAATCGGACTCGTGCAACTCCAGATTGGTATGACTTGAGCCGCGCCACTGATCGCATCGATGAATTCTGGAGCCACAGTTGGCAGCTGACGCCATGGTTCAAGGTTGTGACACTTTTGTCTTCAAGAATGGGATTCCTGCCGTCACGGCTGATTTCGGCGGAGCAGCCAGCCTAGCATCTCGCCGCAAAACTTGATGGGCATCTTACATTCTGGTCCTGCTGGACTGGTGGCCTCAAAAGACAATTTTCCCCTTCATCGCATATGTATTCACCAGTTCGATGAGGGACTGATGCAGGAAGGGCAAAAAAACCCTCGGCGCATTTCTCAGGATGTCGGATAAGATGTTGCTGTAAAATGTGACTTTCGTGCCTACAACCCGCGCCAAAAAGCGCCCTGAAATCTGGCACCAGCCACTTGGTGGCCCAGGCTGTGCGCAGAAATAAGAATACACGCACACACACACACACACACACACACACACACACACACACACACACACACACACACACACACACACACACACACACACACACACACACACTACACACACGTGACTTTCGTGCGAAGGCTTTGGGGCATGTTCGGGCAGGGCAGGCTTTTTGAAGAGCCTGAGCATTGTTCCTACTCACGTGGGCCCCTTCTTCATCATCTTCAACGTGGGCACTACTTTTGTTGCCATCATTGGCTGGATCTTTCTGTTGCATGGCATTGTGAGCTGGAGGCTTCTTTTGATTTTCCGGCCATTATGATCCCCTTTGGGCATTTCTTTGTATCACATACGCGGGCATATGTGTGGGACGTGCAAGCCATGCGAGAACAACTTGCGACATTCTCGCTGGCAGACTCCCTTTGCTGTCGTGACATTGGTCATATCAGAAATGGCAGGCCTGTCATGTGCGACCGAGCGAGCATTGCATCGTGGAATGGTTTGGAAGCAAGGCAAACTTCGAAGAAGCTGTCCGCGGCACAGTGTTGCATTTGCGAAGCATTTTGGGCAGACCGAACTTCCTTTGTCTTTCTCACTGCAGCCCCATCATGTTGGACAATTCTGGATTTGGTTGCCGGGTATTGTCGAGCAAGAGGCAGGCCACGAGGCCACGGGACTGCCTCTCGGTTGTTACTCTATGGCCTGGGTATGTTTCTTGGTCCTCTACCCGCGAGCTGCGCCTGGGTCCTGTTAAGCCGGAGAACGGCGAAGGCGAGAGGAAGAGTGCTGCATGTCGCAGTGAAGCTGCTGATTTTGGCCCTGGCCGCGCCGGTGGCGTGTGCTGCGACTGCCATGAGATGGCGGGCCCATTGTCGCCCTGGGCAGCGCCTTCGCCGGCCTTGAGATCTTGGGTTTGTTGGCCTGGAAAAGAAACCTGTGGAGATGCACGTCTTCAGATGCGAAGTCACCTTGAAACACCGCCAAAGACGGTGTAGCAGTTTTGCACGCTAGTCGGCTCACTGGCTCGAGGCCAAAGGCCGAAGTGCCAAAGACATGCTACTCGGGCGTCTGATCGCACGTGTTTTTTCTTCTTATTTTGTTTCTTTTTATTTTTGTCTTCTTGCGGCTTGCAAGAAAATGCAATAGCATGACACGTTTCACGGAACCCTAAATTGATGTCCCTGCATGTCTTTGCAAGGAAGGAACAACCCCCGCAACAGCAATGGAACCAATGATTGCCTGCACCTAACATTTCGAATATCACGACTCGAGAGGAACAAATCTTGTGGGTTCTCATCAGCCCACCTTGGCCAATACCAATAGAAAGATCCGCTTACATCTTATATGCCTTGACCAATGCCACACTGTCTGCTAAAACAACTAACTTCCCTGAGCGAAATCTGTGCTGCACAAAACCTACTAAGACGCATGCAACACCAGATACCAGTATTTTCTTCAATATCCGAGGGTTGGCGTGGATTTCTTTAAATCATTTTCGACGAATTTAGCTGTTGAATGTCCATATGCTGAAAAATCAACTGCGTTTACCGCACACAATTTCAAAATAATAATAAGGTGCACAACCAAACACGAGTGACTGAAAGCAGACTTTAAAGCGCTTTCGGACTTAGCATTCAATATTTTCAGGACTATGATTCTTGAATCTGGAGCCCAGCATGGGGCACCCAAAACGCTGTTAAGCGGGAAATCCTACTAGGGTTACTTCCTTATCGATTCAAAAGAAGAAAAGGAGACCACCTTTAAAGTCTAGCTAGAAAGACACATTCCAATCAAAGATAGTCTTTGAAAAGGATATCGTTTCTATATCTATTTGTTTCCCTAGAATTCGCGGGTATTGGCGGTGTTTCCTGCCTTCTTTTGGCTTTGAGAAAGCAGTAAAAGAAGGGCTCGTTTCCAAAGACAATCTGGAAGCTTCAGGCTCCAAACTTGTCCAATGTTGAAACCAGGCCCGAAGGATCTTTCAGGTTTGGATCTACCTCTGTCCTAAGCTGAGGTTTGGTCAGATTCAAAAAGAGAGTCGCGCCAAACCGTTGGAACCAAACCGCTTAAACCCTTTCTCAGAGGAAAAGGTCCCCCCCCAAGGGTTGGGGCCCCAAACCGTTTGAACCGTTAAACCGTTTACACCCTTTCTCAGAGGAAAGACCCCCCAAGGCCAAAAACTCTTTAAATCACTTTAACCATTTAATCCGTTTCAACCTTTTCTCAGAGGCCCCCCCCAAAGGGTCCCAAAACCGTTTAAACCGTTTAGACCATTTAAATCCTTTCTCAGAAAAATGCCCCCCCCCCCTTTCAGGTTCCGACCGAAACCGTTCAAACCGTTGAAACCCCTCTCAAAAGGAAAGCCCCCCCCTCAAGAAGGTAAAGATTGGGAAGGCGGGGTACCATGTATGTATATATATATATATATATATGGTACCCCCCCCAAAACCCACGCCCCAAGAGAATATATATATATATATAACCGCCAAGGTCAGGGCAAAGGTTCAATCCGTGTGGCCCAGGAGGAAGCAAAACAGCGACTGGAGGCGGAGCAGACCTTGGCCGCAAAACGGAAGGCGGATGCAGGAGCCTTATTGACGCCAGCTGCCTGCCTGAGGCCATGGGCTTTCAGGTTGGTATGGTTGGCCTCGCTTCAACATGAGTCACAATCAAAACCCGGGTAGATGAAGGTTAGGAACGATCCCAACTAGGAATAGCTGCGGATATCCGCCTTTTAAATTCTTTACATGGTTTTGGGTAGACGATTTTAATGCCGGGTTTTGATTGTGACTCACATGTTCCCAAACCAAGAAGATCGACCACATTCGCTTGACTCCGGGTGTGCACATGCCAAGGCAGAGGCCGAGCAGCGGCGGCAGGCCGCGGCGTCGGCACTTGTGAGAAGACAGTGCGCCCGTTTTGGAGTTGGTACCTCCCCCCAAATGGATGTTATGTGCAAGGGACACCACAAGGAAACCATCCCGTCTCGGGATCCCCTATGTTCAGACAAACCCACACCTGAGAATCCCGCGTGAATTCGAAGAGAGAAGGAACAGTGGTGGGTGCAGGGGTGGGGAAAGGCGACTCATTCGCCTATTGATCCACCAGATACTATGATCCATCTTGCATCAAACCACGGACCCTCGAAACTCAATTGTAGATTTCATATTGATATCCTTCCAACAGGTCCGCCAAGTCTTGACATACACACATGGCCAAAGCCTTCGTTTATTTGGGGTTGACCTACAGGTGGCTGTGGGCTGTGCCTTGCGGTTTGGGACGATGCATACTGGCTCTTAGTCTACTTGTGCAGGAGGAATCGCGGCAACAGAACAGATGCGTCCTACGATGTACAGAGATCGGTGGCGGCGGTGGCAAGGACATCGGGCCATGCAACCCGCGATCATGTCCGGAGCCCTCCTCCAACCTGAACCAAAGAAGCAATCCCAGATAGCTCTGTGGATTACAGAAGTTCTTCTCTGACCCAATGCTCTTCACCTGCTTTGTCAGGAGCTTGTGACAGCTAGCAACCTGACGGTGATCGAGGCATGCAGCCCAATGCAACGATCCCACTATGTGCTCGTCGTCAACACATGATCTTTTGGTGCTTTCAGTCCAAAGACTTTCCTCCAAGCCATGACTTTGACCGTGGATATGCATGCTGATTGCAGGTGGCACGTCAGCTTTGCCGGGAGTTGGAAGCCTAGCGATGTGTATTTTGAAACTGCCGACAGGTCACTTGTGTACATATCAGTCTCAACTCTCGCGTCTATTTCAGCGCAATACTGTAGAGTGATTCGATGAATGAGGAAGGCTGTCCATCCACTGATTCGTTTCCCCACTTTACAAATCGGCCAAGGCTTAACATGCTGCGAGACGAAGAGCACGCTGGGGGGATCGTGCTCTTACACAATGGCCAGCCGCTTCAAGGACTGAAGTGTTCACCGGGCTGTAGGTCGTCGGCTTCCGTTTGTTTGGCCAACTTTTGATCGCTGAGAAGGACGCCGAACCCTTCAAGATGCTGGAGTTCAAGATGGTGACGAGGCCAGGATTGAGTTGACCAGGATGCAAACCATTGACGGTGCTCGTGCTGTTTTGCTCCACGACCAGAAGTAGTTGCCGGGGTTTGTTCGCAGATCAAAGATGCCCCAGACACGACCCGAGAAACTTGACATTGTCTTGAGCTTGACACGAGTGAATCCTGCCACGAGCTGACTCGCGCCTTTGCTAATTGCTGATGGAGTCTTGCAGCTTTATTTCTTTCGACCGCATCGGAAGTTGCTTGCAAACGAGAGCCGCTGAAGAATATAGCGGTTTGCACAGCATTGGGTAGCCAGAAGAATGCTTTGCGCACTTGCCAGGTCTTGATGAGTCAATGTGCCATTGTGAGAGCCACTTGAACCATTGCCCAAACCTCGATGGGCCCTTGTAGGCGCTTCTAGTACCTTGTTTATCTTGTTTCAGGGGGGTCAATGAACGGTCTAATTTATATATATATATATGAATAACCATGTCACCATGTCGGTAGACCCAAGCCTCGAAGGGGGTTTTGTCCCCACTCACTCGGACCTTTCCTGCGCCAGATGATGTACTACTGGGGTGAAGGTGGTGAGGCAGTGGCCGGGGCTGACCTTGGTTAGGCCCCTTCGGCCGAGCTGAGTTTTGGCCAGTCGCATGGGTTGTCTCTTTGGGGTACCCGTTTGGGGCGATTGAGGCGAAAGGGAAACCAACATGGGAAGCCAATTTTGGAGTTCCCCCTTTTGTTGAGGCAAGCCCATGAGCCATGTTCAGACTTGGCTCAGGCTCAGGATTGCGTGTCAACTCTCTTCTTTTTGAAGGGAGACTTGGCCATAGCCTGTCTCCTGGGGAACTAGTAGGTGGCACCTTTTGTGCAAGCTGGACGGCTTATTCGTCCAGGTTCCGTGCTCCCGCGGCCGATGGCCAAAGGTTGCCACATGTCCCTGCAGAAACCTGATATGCATCGCCAAAACGCCAGCGCTTTGCATTTGGAACAGACGTGCTCTATTGCAGCCTTAGTCGCGAAACGATTGAGGCAAGCACTGAACCCAACGGCCCGCAGACCAGGTGGCGAGCCTAGGAACTGTGCGAAGATTGCGGTAGCTTGCCTGCCCGAGGCACGGCCAAGAATTATCCAAGAGGCAGCAGAAGAAGCAGGCCTGGGAGCAATCAGCCGAGCACAATGCCTTCCGAAGCTGCGCAAAGCGCTGGCGTGTTTGGCTGCACTTGAGGTGCTTCGCGATGCTCGGCAAGAGCGCAAAGGCATGAAGAAGCAGCAGAAGCAGGCAAGGATTTGGAAGCTTGCCAGATTGTTGAGAGTTCGCCCAGGTGGACTCCATGAGCTCGGCATTGACATCTCTGAACGACTTGTTGGCAGAGCATTTGGGCCGGCCAGTTTCCACCACAGAGGCCTTGGTTGAGGTCTTTGGCACATCTTGCCAATACAGGACGCTGCCATTGGCTCACGGCCCCTGTCCAGCAGAGGGTCTGGCGCTTCTCGGGGGTGCCTTGCTCCGCCCCGAGAAGTACAATGCCAAGTTCCTGCCGCAGGAGTACTCCCTGCTTCACAAGCTTTGGTCCGTTTTCCGGGGGAACCTGTCGAATGCCGGGGTGCTGGACATTGGAGCGGGCAATGCCAACTGCGCGGTGCTCGCCGCTGCGGTGCTGGGTCTCATGGTAATATGTGTGGAACGCGAGTCTCCGAGAGTGGAGCTACGTGCAGAGGAGCTCTTGCCTGAAAGTCTCAAGCAACGAGTCATTCGTGTGGAGTCAGACATCGCAGACTTTGACCTGTCGGCCTTGACGAGCTTGGCACAGAAGCACCACCTCCAGCGCTTCGCCCTCGTCGCCAAGCACCCTTGCGGTATTGGTGTGGACAGGTCCATTGACTGCGCGCTCAAGCTCCGAGCGTCAGGATCATCTGGACCAGAGTTGCTGGGTGTGGTCATCGCAACATGCTGCACCAACAAGTTGAGCTTGGATGACTTCCGAGCATCCCGAGTGCAAGAGTTCTGCGACCTGAACTCATCGCAGCTGGAGGTGCGGATGGTCCATGGGAAAGCAAACACGTTAACACCCTGCAGCGGAGTGCCCACGTGCAATTGCTAAATTCAATATGAGGGGTTGGACCGGGTCACGTGGTATATTGTGAACTCCTGATGGTTGCTTGAGGGAGCACAATTGGTTGAAGTCGAAACAGCATAATAGTATTTTGACCCTAAAGCCTTTCCTGAACACTGGCATGTGTTACCAAATTGGGTTTTGCTAAGCGAGCGATCGAAATGCCTGCAGACCAAGTGAGCAAGGTGCGCTTCCTGGTTTGAGATGGCGATGCAGCGATGTGTAAACCTGGACTCTTAGAGGCAAGCACAGGCCAGTACAAAGTATTTGTCCACAAAAGAACGCTCAGATCAAATCTACCCAAGATCACGAGTCTCAGGTTCACGCCTACCCTTCAGGGGGGTACCTACGGCAACCATCTGGGATAGGTAGTGGAAGTGGCGATTTCTCCGAACTAGAGTTCCTTTCCACAACCGCTCCCCGTCACCAACTTTCGACGCTCGCATTGCGCGTCTCCTGTCTCCAAATCTGGAACTTGTGTTTCCTCTTCTTTTTTTTAATACCCCCCCCAAATGTATATATATATATATATATAAATCTCCCAAAGGCGAGATCGCCCATGTGCCGCCCACGTGCTGCCCATTTGCCGCTTCCCATCTGCCCATCCAGGTGAGCGTCGCCGTGGTGAAGGCGGTGGAGCTGATGAGCAGATGCAGCGCCTGGCGCTCGGCCAGCGGCAGCCTGGGCAACGCCATCGGGGAGGAGCAGCTCCGCTGGGCTGAGGCCTTCGAGGTGGGGCTGCGGGGGCTTCGGCTTCGGGGAGCGTCGGCTTCGGGGGGGCCTCCGAGGGGGGTGGGGGGGGGGGGGTGGGGCGTTTGGTTTTTGTTGGGGGTGGTTTTTTCTCGGGGTTTGTGGGGCGAATTTGGAGAGATCCCGAAAGTTGAGGCATGAAGAAAGGGCCGAGACAGTACGGTTTTTGGCGGATGCCCTGATCGAGGACAACCTGCAGAACCTGCGACTGTCTCGGCTCCGTTGCGGTTTTGGTGCAGTGGAGGAGGTGCGTTTCGCACCATCACACTGCACCCTGCAGGCAGGGGACCGAAGTCTAGTCCCTAGGTTTCACGTGAACCATGTGCCGTTGCTGCAACGGACTAGGGGAACAATGGAACTGAGGGAGACCAACTGGGGCACCAACTGGGGACCACCACTGGTATGAGACTCTGCCAGGACCGGTGCTTGCTGGCCACCGCGCCTCCCATGCCGCGAGGGGTTTTGGCGCACGGGGGCGAGGACGCGGCCTTCCTGGCGCAGCTGGCGCTGGGCGTGGAGCAGCTCCGGGCAAAACTGGGCGGGCCGTTGGACTGCCGGCCCAAGGGCCTGAAGTCCGCCAAGTACGACTTTGATTACTCCCAGTAGAGGACCGGAGAGAAGATGGAAGACGGAGGAGATGAGGGGAGAGGAGATGAGCTGGCGGTAGATGGAGGGGCGAGGTTGGCGGCCTTGGAGTCGGCCAGTGGAAGGAGGAGCGGGGCATTCGGCACTGCGAGGTACTTGGATGTTGGGCAAGCTTGCCTCGTCGAAGCCTGGTGTGAGAAGCCACTCAGTGGGGTGAAAAGCTGCGGTAAGCGAGGTCGGTGCGGCTTGTCGCCATTGGTGGCTTGCGCCTGTGCTGGCTTCTGGGTGGTGCTTCTTGTTTGATCCCGGGGCCTTTGATGCTCAAGCTGTGGGTAGACATGCAGGCATTGAGATTGTGTCAGCAAATGCTGCTTAGTGTGTTGTTCTTGTACCGTATGAATGACAGCGGCGAGGAGTCTTTTGCACCAACAATAATGAGTACCCGGCATGCATCAGATCAAACTGTATTGATCCAAGCAAGCTTTGCACAATACACCTTGCCTCATAGATGACAAGCATGGCTCGGTCTTCCTCCGACTCCAGCCTCGACCGCCGCAGTCGACGCAGCTTTCGCAGCCGCAGCCCTTCCATAGAGGAGGAGATTGAACCCAAGTCGCTCGAGCCACTTGCTTGGAAGCCAGGACAGAACCTGATGCCTTGCAGAATCTAGTGCACCAGATTTTCCTGTCAAGTTATCCTGTGGCCAGCAGTGACACCATTTAGTTGTGGGATCAGTTTGTGTTGATAGTGCCGGCATCAAATACAAACAAATCCGCTGAGGATCTATGGCAAGTTTGCTCCCGCAAGGTCAAAAGATCGCCCGATAATCTTCAAGATCGAGCAGCGCTTCCGTGTCTTGAGGCAGATCGGGCGGGTTGGAAGGGTCGCTGGTCCAAATAGGACATCTTCCGATGGAGTGTTCCATTCCTCTTGAAATCTGAGCCAATTGGGGTTCTTTGCCTGCTCCGAAACATACTCAAATGAGTCTGTCTTGATAGCCTTTCTGGTGTTTCAAAGGGAAACCACTGGACCGCTCATTTTATAGGGGATCCCTAAGACACCGTTCCTCGGCCCGAGTGGATGCAGGTCTCCGGAGATTCGACAAGTCCTGCGAGCTGCGGCGGGCTCAGAGGGAGCAAGGAGTCCACGTGTGGCCGCGTGGCAAGGCAGTGACCATTTGTGGGACGGGTTTTGAAAGGCGAAGGTGAGAAACTATTGGGCCTACAGTTAACACATGTCCACATCTATGCAGTAAAGGCCGCCCCCCCCCCCCCCCACCTTGACCCCAAAAACAAACACAGTGACTGTCCAGTGTGGAGTTTGAGTCCAGGAGGGTTAGTGAAATATACTACTTTTGAACTGTTTTGTACTGCGGTCAGATTCAGGAAGTCTGGACATACATCTTTTGATTTGGTTTGGTACTGCGGAAAGAATTCAGGAAGGTTTTCAACACTACTTTAAAAGGGGCAATACTGTACCAGTAGAGCCGGCGAAGCCGGTGGGCGGAAGTTTCAAAAACAATAACTATAGTTCTCTTTCTCTTTCCTCTCTTGACTCTGTTTTCTCTTCTTCTTCCTTTTCAGTGTTTCTTTTTTTCTTCGTCATTCTCTCTTTCTTTCTGTCCTGTCTTCTTTCTTTCTTTCTTTCTT
>CAUJNA010000711.1:0-25000 GCA_963377175.1 Effrenium voratum | reverse complement strand
GAACCAAAATGGAAGCAAGGCAGCGTTCATCCTAATCAATCGCAGCAGCGTCGTAATCACGCCGCTTGAAAATTGCCATCAGCAAAGCGGGCAGCAGATGGGAGTCCTTAGCCCCTATGTCAACGTTGAAGCCGACAGCTTGGCCAGGTATTTGCCGAAATGGCGGGTTTTTGATGAATGCCTTGAACAATCCAGCCTTCAACATTGAACTTGGGGGCAGGAACCATGAGATTTGCATCAACTTTGCTCCCGCGACAGGTTTGACAGTGTTGGATTTTGGGTGACGTCGAGCCGTATCGGCGAATAGTGTTGGGACAGAGCGCGCGCATTGATTCAGTCCAGTCTAGCCAAGCAAATGTTTTAGGTGGGGGTTGTTCGAAGTTAATCAATTCTTTAGATTGTTTTTCAGCCTTTGATACGGGCATTTGCTATAGGTGGACATTGTCGCACACACCCCAAATTGAAACCTGCACGTGCCAGGCACTGCTTGCCAGGGCCAGTGGCATGGGAACCATAGTGTACACAGCCGAGGCGCTGCCTTGGTTTTTGAGTTTGTGACCATTTTGAAGTGGCAGAGAAGGGACATCAGAGGCGACCCGCGACTCATTTGGGGGGTCTGCGACCGCAAAGCATGGTACGCGCATGTGGACACAGAACAAATTCAACGCGCAGGGCGACTGCAGGCTTGAGCCGCCCGAGGGCGACCAATGGCGGGAAACCCAGCTGATCTCGGCAATGCATCTGCGTTTGTCTGTCTTCACTGTCTTCACCAAAGAATCCCCAAATGATCCCAAAATGGAACCCTGAAAGAAAGATTGGTGCCGGCTGGATCCAGATTCCTTAATACCCAGTATTAAGAAAGCTGCGCACAGTACTAAAAACCTTGCTACCAGTATCAAGGGTTCAAGGGGGGGCATTCAAGGATCTAAGGTTTTCCTCAAAGGCCTCCAGCAATGTTTTGATCTTGGATCTTGGTTCCCCAACAATCTTGGATCTTGGATTTTGGACCCAGATTCCTCAATACCCGGTATAAAGAAACTACATACAGTACTAAGAAACCTTGATACCGGTATTAAGGGTTCAAGGGGGGGGCAATCCAAGATTTCTCTCCCAAAGTCCCCCAGCAATCTTAGGACACTGCATGACAGTGCTAAGAAACCTTAATACCGGTATTTAGATCTCGCGGGGAGACATTCAAAGAGATGATTTCCCCTCAAATCAGAAGTGCATTGCGGATCTACGTACTGTATCGAAATGTTTAGATTCAGCAGACACAAAACCAAGGGGCAAGTGGACAAAGCTTTCCTGGGCAATTGTGATTCTTGAATCTTGGAAAGAGGCTTCTTTTTTGTTCCAGGGATACTCAAGTTTCCTTTCTTGGTCACGTGTCTGTAATTTCCGGGTGTCTGGCATGTCTACATCTTGCTTGGAATGCTTGTTTTAGTTTCTTGTTTTACTGGAATTACGATGTGTCCAAAACCAGAATAACATGGCTTCATACACTAGACTATAGGCTTAAACTGACTATTGAGAATCTTGAATCCAGAACATATGCATTTCTTGTGTGCAAGAGCTAGATATTCCGTTATCATCTTTCATCGAAGTGCTTTACCCATTTTTTGCCTAGAGAAACTTGCTCACAGAACTTGTTCGGAGACACTTGCTCAGAGAACTTGTGCAGAGAAACTTGCGCCAAGAAATTGCATAGAAAGACAGCTTGCTCTGTGCAAAGCCGGCGAATCTTGCCGACAACCGGTCTAGCTGCTTTTGTTCAAGGGGCACCCAACTTGCCTTGGGTGGGTCCAGTTTCTATGAACTCCCGAGGCTTCTAGCGTGTGTACATGTTGATGCATGTTTGCTTGGAATGTGTTTTTTTCTCCTTTTTTCTTCTTCTTTTTTTTTCTTATTTTTTTTTAATCTTTCATGGAGTTGTAGAATGAAATTGCTCTCTGTCCAAAGCTAGACGAAATGGACATGATAGACTGTCTCTGCTGAAGTCTGCTGCAAAAGCAGCTTAGCCACTACAGCCTGTCTGCAAAAAAAGCCAAGACGGTGCACCTACTGTAAGATCATCAAAACTATACAGCCTCCGCGCCCAAATTAAGCAACACCGGGGCAACGGGGGGGGGACGGTGCAATGAACTTGGGATGGAAAGAGGTGCCGGGCACAAGGCTCGGGAGAATCGTCCAAGGTTTCAACAATCCGTGACTAACTTGAAGCATTGCCCATTCAGTGAACGGGAAGAAGGCTTCACTAACACACTGGTGATGCTGGTGGTGTGGATCAAATTGCTCTACAGACCTGCACGACTCTTTTGTGAGCGGCAAGGCTTTTTCTTGCCTTAAGCCAGGGTGATGCTGGTGGTGTCAACCAATTTAGTCTAAGTACGTCGGGTCAATTCCGCAATTCCGGTTGAGTAGCTTTGACTTGAGCTTGGAAGCTACGCGAAACCGCAACAGTTAGTTTTCAGCGGACAAACGTCCTCGTGACGAAAGCGGTGATGTATCGGCTAAGTTTTGTGTATGGACGAGCGTGACAGCTGCTTTCAGGCAACGGAAAGTGCTTTCTTGCCTAAAATGGCAGTGCTGTGGCGACAATGGGTTACGTAGTTAGGCAAAATCTAACATGCTAAAAGCAAATACCTCAAACGCTAGCCAGCGACCTTGCTAGCTGGACAAGGTGCAGCCTCCACAGATAGCTGCAAGTCGCGCGAAGCTGCGTACTTTAATGCAGAAACAGTCATGAGTCACGAGTCATGAAGAAGAAAAGAGTATGAGCTGGCCGAGGCTGCGAGACGCTTGCTCATTTTTAGTCTTGTCTCTTGACCAGCGATGTTGTTGGTGGCGTCGACTAGTTTGGGGTTTACGCTTACTTTTCCCGGCTGGCGTAGCTCCATTGTCCAATGGGCCGCTGCTACACACGGCTCTGCCTCGCGCAGTTTGCCGCGCCTGTAGGGACGGTGAATCGTCTCAAGCTTCGAACATGTGGTGAGTCCCTTTGTGGTTGGATCCTGGGAAGAACGTTTCGTTCCGCCTTGAAGTTGCTCGGCTATCAAAGCGACCAGAAGCCTTTTGAGCAGACTACGCCAAAGTAGTGTCATTGAGTCATGGAGCAAATCAGGCTATTGTTGTAGCATCTTCGCAACTTAAATGGAAATACTTAAACCATGCCTGCTCTATGTACTGAACATGCTACCTACATGTGTTCGGCTGCCATGCCTAGTAATGTATGTACTAATATATATATATATATATAATATACATATGCATATATTTGTACATGTGGTATCGTTTTTGTGCAGCTTTTGAAGGGAAGCCAAACTGCACAACCCCGGCCATTGTCGCTTTTCTTAATGGGAACAGGCCTGCCACTGACTCGGCGCATCCGCGCTCGCCTCACTCCCAGCGGGGTGAAGCCGAAGGCCGGGCGCGCTGTCTGCGTCGGGGTAAATCCTGGTGTCCACCGAAGTCTCCTTTATCACGGCTCATGCCCATGTGGCAGTGGGTCAAAACCAACGGCACCATTTTGGGGTAGGTGCACCACCCGTTTTAGAACCTATTTTAGTGAAAATTGAAATGTTCACTGGGGGTAAAGGATTTTGACCCACAGCCATGTGGAGTTTGACTTTCTGTCAGGAGTTCTCATCACCCGATCAGTGCATGTATGCTATTTAAGCCACCATCAACCGCCAGATGAAAGCCGGGGACAATCGCAACCATAGGTGCGGACAGCCGCCCTTTCGATTCTTTGCCATTGGCTTTGGGTAGACCAGTTGAAAGTATGACTTGTCGAATGATGAGAGGAATGCGGGTTTTGACTTTGGAGCTCGATGGCGCCCCAAATGGCGGCAGCTAAGGGGCCTGTTTAAGACCTTACAGTGGATCAGCTTCCCACTTGGGCAACCACCCTGATTACGACTCCTGCAAAGTTGACTACCGTGTTTGGCACTTGACTGACGCTGAGGTGCAGAGGAGGCAGGGCAAAAGCGCCGCTCCGAATCGAATCTTCCAGACTCCCACAGGAGTTCGCAGTGTTCCGGGCACTGGGTGGTCCGAGCCTGCAGCTTGTCAGCCACCTGCGCCCAGCTTAGAACTCGCGAGCAAGTCTTTGTTGGTTCGGCCATCCCTCGCTTATTTTTTGCCCATCTGCTGCCCTTTTTTTAAGAGCTGATTTTAGGAGTCGTGGCCTTAGGAGGGCTTGATTTCTCCAGATCGATGCGTCAAACTTGATCGGCCGGCGAGTCCGTTTCTGGATGATTCCTTCGGGTCTTTGGTGGCTTGAGGTGTGAGCGCTTGCTGGACCTTGACCTCTCAGTGCTGTTGCTGGCCTCCCATGATCCTACAGCAATGTGACCTTTCCACCAACGAATCACCTCAACAAGGGTCAACACCTTCAGCGCAGCACCTGATTTATGGACTTTCTGCAGGTACTTGGTCTGCTTTGCGGACACCCGAATACAGATTGCAGAAGCTTTGGTGCAAGAACATCATGGCGTGCGACCTGTCAACGAGGCGGGACGTTGCAGTATATTAGATTTGTCCCAGTTTGATTTTGTGTCGAAACCCTAAGTGTCCAAAGCGGAGGCATTCCTGCCTTCCCCTTAGGCTGAGTGGGGCTTGAGAGGCCCAAAGGCATGTGCCAGGTGTATGGCAGCCCCTCTCCAGCTGTCCTTGCGGCGGCAGTGCACCCAGCTCCGGAACGCATCCGAACGCGCGTTCTCCGAGCTCAAAGGGCCAAATCCATTGCGCTTGCCGAAGAGCTTGTCGAAAACGGTTGGGCATAAAATGTGGTCCACAGGTCCAGGTCCATACCAACCGCTTCATATCCAAATGGGAGAATTCGAAAGTTGGACGCTGTTAGGCTGGTCTGAGCGGTCTCGGGAGCTTGCACACCTCGAAGTGCTTCCGGCTCCAAGACTTGGACAAGTTCGCAGGTGCCTGGGTGGAGGAGGACAGGTTCTGAGGCTTCACCAGTGGCTGCTTCACCAGTCTCAGAGCGCACATTTCACAGGAGTTGAACGTCGAGCCTGCTGAGCCTGAGGGTCCGCGGCCCAAATGGAAATCGCCACCGTTCTCGCGTCAACATCCTCATGTTGGGAGGCGGTTTAAGAAGGAATCCATCACCTGATCCAAGAAGCAAAGCAGCCCTCCAGTTGGTGCCTCGTGGGAACTTCCACCAAAACCGTAGGGGTGTTCTCAATGTCATGACACGAATTGGGGGAAGGTCTTGTCAACTTTCCGGCAAACGGCCTGGGCGGCAGGCGAAGAAGCTGAAAGCAGCCAGCTTGTGCTTGCGCTTAAACAAGCGAGGCAGGCAACGGAGATGCGTCGCAGCCAGTTCGACTTTTTCAAGTGCTTCTTTTTTTCGTCTTTTGCCTCTCGGTTTGCTTTTGGTTTCCTGTTGGTGCCTTTTTGGATTTTCTTTTTTGGCTTCTTTTTGGTACCTTTTTCATTTCCTTTTTTGTGATCCTCATTTTTGGGTGTTGGGTTTCCTTTTTGCTTTCCTTTTATTATCATTTTGTATATTTTTTTGGCATTCTTTCTCAGTTTCTTTTTTTGGTCTCCTTTTTAGGTTTCCTTTGGTTTCCTTTTTGGTTTTCGGTTTTCGGCTCCCTGTTTAGTTTTTCTTTTTGGGCTTCCTTTTGGCTTCCTTTTGGTTTCCTTTTCTTGATTTCCTTTGACATTCTCGTTTGCCTTTGATGTTCTTGTGGTTTTCGTTTGGTATCTTCCTTTGGTGTAATTCCTATTGGCTTGCTTCTTTCTTTAAGCATATGGGAACTTCTTTTGATGTCTTTGCTTGAAGAAACGCCCAGCCGCCCCGGTGAGGCGCCTCCGCTTCGTGAGCCGCCGTGGTCTCTTCGCAGAGGCGCGGAGGAATGACCCCGGGTGCAGCTGGTGCAGCTGGCGGGTTCTTGGGGTTCCCGGTGATTCTCCAAACTGGGACAGCCCCCCCAAGATGGAACAGAAGAGCATCGCTCTTTTTGGCAAAACGGAAGGCTGGTGCGGGAGCCTTGCCAAAGCGGGGCACAGACTTGCCTGAAAAGGCTGGTGGATGGACATAGAACCTCATGGTAAATGATCGCAATTGGTTCCATGTCGAATTTAGGTGGAATACTCATTTGGAGGTGTCTTAAACTTTGGGATCTGTTTTCGGGTTCGTGTTGAAAGCACCGCGACGCAGTCATTTTTAGGGTGCCCTATGGGCCATGTTCGATTTAGGTCCACTTCTCCGATCCCTACCGGGTGGCTGTTGGTCGCCTCAGCGAGGCGCGGTGCGCCATGAGCGCTTCGCAGGTAAAGCGCCAAGATGGGGCCCGTTTGGACATCTTTAGGGCATCCCAGTGTTGAGAGCCCAAATGAGGTTCATAAGAGACGGTGTCTCTAAGTATTGCAAGTAGGGAACAAGGGAAACTCCGCAAAATCCGATGGGTTGTGGTTGGTTGACTTGCAATATCTCCATTGTGGATGACTCGCTCATTTTCGTGGGAGTCTGCCGGCAAATCACAGGCTTCGGCCAACCCTCGTAAAGAGGCCAACTTCCCTTCGGTACAAAGGAAAACATGTAGGAGCGGGAACTTGTTTCTGAGTTCGGGGAGAGATCTGGAATTGCCCTTGGGTGTTTTGGTCACTTGCCAGGAAAGCAGCCACGGCGACATGCAGGCCATGATGGGGCACGGCTGCGTGGCTTTCACCCATGGACGGAGAAGGAGAGGAGTTGGTTTCCTTCTTTTGGTACCCTTTTGGGTAGGTTTGGAGGGCCCTTCTTTTGATGGAGACAGACCCGTGTGCCTGGAAATGCTCCTTGCATTTCCAAAGGAGGGCTTCAGATGTCAGCAGATGGCAGCGCCAGGCGAGCGAGGACAAACCGACGGCCACCCGGATGTTCGCGGTGCGCCGGCTTTTGTGAGTGCTCATGTGTCAAGGGGGCCCTGCAAACGGATTTGTTCCAAAACTCGGAAGGATCCGTTCACAAATAAGGACCTCTGCGAATGGGTGCGTGTGTGTTTGTGTGTGTGTGTGAGTGTGTGCGTGCGCGTGTGGCAAAATCAGGAAGCTGTCTACAGCAAATGAGTATGTGTCAAAATGGGGGAACCCCCGACGAACGGTGGCTTTTCGTTTGGTTCCCCTTGATGCAAACCAACCTGACAAGGATGCCCTCAAAAACACAGGCATCCAAATGGGTATGTGGCTGTGGGTCAAAACCAATGGTACCATTTTGGGGTAGGTGCACCACCCATTCTAGAACCTATTTTAGTGGGGATTGGGATATTCACTGGGGGTACGATTTGGCTTTTGACCCATGGCCAAATGTGTATGTGTTAACATAGGGGGACTCCAAACATGTTCGACGAACAATGCCGCAACCACTGTCTGTCATCCTCAGGTGGACACGGAGCCTTGCAGGCCACAGGCACATCACACCTCACAGGCGTGGCTGGGGCGTTTTTCTGGGGACCCACGTGGTTCGAAAATATGGAAACATGGGCGCAGATTTCGCAGGGAAACTAAAAACCGGTGCTGGCTGGAAGAAGGACGCCTACGTGTTTTGGGGGCTGCGCCCTTAAGTGGAATTTTGAGTTTTGTGTCTGGCTGTCCAGGTCCTTGGCAATGAGATGCACGACTCTCCGGAAGGCCGCTTGCGTTTGGTTTAAGAAAGGCTTGATCTCAGTTTTCCTGACGTCCAAGAAAGTGGTTTCGACAGATCTTGAAACCAGTGACATGTTTTCGCCAAATATCCCATCTTTTCTCGACTGAAAACGGAACACCACTTTCCCAGCTACTTGGGAACAGGCTATACAGGTTTCAGTATAACCTCCAACCCCAATTCCATGGGCACAAAATACGGCCGTTTCTTCGCGGATACCTGAAAGAAATTTTGCGCCTGCCAGGGCATCGCCCAAACTGATGGATTCCAACGCCAATAAATCAGAACATATTGGTACACTCAAGACTGGGGGACAAAAGCCAGCGACAGACAAAGGGAGCCAACCCAAACGGCACCAAAGTCGGCTTTGAGAATTGCGCATAGGTTGAATCCACAGGTTGCGGCGGAGTCCGTTTGGCTGTGGGTCAAAACCAATGGTACCATTTTGGGGTAGGTGCACCACCCATTTTAGAACCTACTTTAGTGGGGGTTGGGATGTTCACTGGGGGTACGATTTGGATTTGATGTTCACTGAGATTACGATTTGGATTTTGACCCATGGCCATTTGTATTTGTCAGTGGAGTCCATTCGCACACCGTGCGTGGATCCCCAGAGCGCCTCTCAGAGCGCCTCTCCGAGGCGTGGCCTGGCGCCGGATCTCCGAGCAGGAGGCGCCCATCGCGGCGGCGGAGCTGCTCATGGAGCAGGCGGGAAGGGAAAAGGCTGGCGAAACGGTGGGTGTGGCTACCCGAGGAATGGTGTTGGTCACTTGTTTGACGTGGCTGCAAGAGGAAACCTGGCATGGGTCGACCTTCCTTTTGAGAAACACCAACACGCTGAACAGGGCGGAGCATGCTGGGTGCAAGTTTGCGATAGCCGGGAACGATTTGAGGGGTTTCCCGTTTCCCTCTCAAATTCGCTAAAACGGGCTTTTTGGTGGGTGGCTGCTCGAACTGCCCGAACTTCGAATTGGCATGCTGGTACGTAAATCTAATTTTCCCTCTGCAGCATTTTTTCAGCTTGGGCATTTGTGTTTTGACTGTCATTGTCCCGTATTGCATTGAGACGGTGGAGAGGTCTCTTATGGTGGTCGTGGTTACGGTAATGTGCAGCGAGACGGTTCCAAGAAGGACATTTTGAAACTCAGCCCTTCCCTACTTGGACGGCTGACCTGGTGGCTGCTGGCTAGCGGACTGCCCGAAGTACCATCCAGAAACCATCCGAACGCCCAAACTGCCGTCGAAGCCGCAAACCGCAGGCCGCGGGCCCTGGCTCTGTGCCGCCCTCCTGCGGCCTGCGCGCCGGGGCGTGGATCGTGTGCCAAGATGTGGCCTTGCAGGCGAGGGGTGGGTCGGTGGGTTTCTGCAGTCGACACAGTTTTGGGAGGTTGGCAAAGGCGTCCCTTTGTTAAGTTTACATTGACTAAATAATTCCAACGATCAGCCCACGCTCCGTCGCCATGGTCAAGTCTCCTTTGAGCTGGGGAGTCTTGGTTTGGCTCAGGTTCCTCAAGGTGGGGCAGATGATTTGATGAAATGTTTGTTTGGGTTTGGTTCGGAGATTGACATTGTGTAGCTTTGATGGCTACGGAGAATCCCTGGGTTGCTCTCAGATTCGGTTCGGGGATGCCTTGAGGCCTTCAACAGGCTGCCCTATAGGGGCCCATATGAGCAACTGACAACAAAATGGTGTCGTCTATTGTTCTCTGCGGGATTGGGAGACACCCCAACAAAACTGCAAAAACCAGGGCACTCCAAAATTTCCACGTTTTGGGGAACCAATCATTTTGTCAGGGGCTCATGGCCCGAATCCTCTGCAGCTTCCGCAGCCCCTTCTCTCACTCGCTTTTAACGCTCAATCCCATCTGTGTCAAGTGCCGGTAGCATCAAGCTTCGGACACTAGATATCAGTCGATGCGTGTGCGTCAAGAGGATGAACTGTCAGTCTCTACAACAGGAGGCGGCAAAGAGGAAGCAGGGGGAGTGAGTGGGCAAGAGACAGAAAGAACGTAGACGGAGAAAGAAAACACAAACACCGCAAAGCTTTGAGCTGGTGACAGAAAGCAGGAAGCGAAAGGGAGAGAAAGAGAGAGAGAGAGAGAGAGAGAGAGAGAGAGAAAAAGAAAAAGAAAAGGCAGACGGAGAAAGACAGAGAGAGAGAGAGAGAGAGAAAGAAAAAGCAGACGGAGAAAGACAGAGAGAGAGAGAGAGAGCAAGAGAAAGAGCGAGAGAGCGAGAGACATAAAGAGACAGAAAGAGACACACAGAGACACACAGAGACACAGAGAGACACACAGAGACACACAGAGACACACAGAGACACACAGAGACACACAGAGACACACAGAGACACACAGAGACACACAGAGACACACAGAGACACACAGAGACACACAGAGACACACAGAGACACACAGAGACACACTCACACAAACGCGCAGAGAGACAGACAGACAGAGAGACACACGGAGAGACGGAGAGACACAGAGATGTACAGAGAGACACAAAGAGGCACAAGGAGGAATGCAGCGAAAACAGAAACACAGACACGCAAAGAGGCACTGAGAATGAGAAACAGAGAAGCAAAGAGATGCTGAGAAACACAGGAGAGCAGAAACCGCTGCTCTGAGGGGTGGGGTTTCAGGGGATTCCCACAAGTGAGTTGAAGAATCTGAAGACCAACAATTCCTCAATTGCCTGTGTTTGAGCAATCAAGTGAGGCCTTTCATTTGCAAAAACCAAAGGCCTCAAAGACAACTAAGAGCATTTACGGAGTCCAGGTGCACTATTTGATGTCACGCCGTTCTCTTAATCTTGGTATCTTTACGCATTGGTTTGTAGGGAGAAGGAAAGCGATTCCAAAAGCGAATGAATGGTTCTTTCCCTTGTTTCCCTTGCCAAAGGCTCGGAAAGGGGACTTTTATCATCGAACAGACGTCTTGGAAAACGCTGAAGTGGAGCATTGCTCTGAAACTTCGCACGCGAGTTTCAGAGATTTCAAGACACAGTGCGACATTTGAAGGGTAGTATACAAGCTGTCGAGTTTTTGTCCAAGGGCGACTGTGCCTTTTCAATATCTTTCTCAGCTGTGTATCCCGGCGGTTTGAAATTCAATCTTTTGCGATTGAGCCACCGGGCAATTGTTTTGCTGGTGATCTTAGGTGCTTGGCCCACCCCGTGGAGAGGCCGGCAGAATGCCTTTATGAGGCAGTTGCTTTGCTCAAAGTGTTAATGGGGCATTGCGTGAGTTTGACTTGTGCAAGGGCTCGATTGGTGGCACCTTGTGCCAAAGCCAGGACCAGTTGCTCAGCTGTATGTATGTCTCTTGCTGGGCTTGGTGTGCTCGTGAAACAACTTGTCTCTCCAACCCGAGGCTTCAATTGCTGGATAATCCAGAAAAGATCAAAGAAGAGCTGGCGAGCCGATTTGAGGTGGCTGTTTGTCGCGAGCTGCCCCATCCTTCCCTGTTGCTTTGAGGCGTCTGCTGGGACTGCGTCCGAGGGTTGCATCCGCCGCTTGCGTGGGGTTGGCTGGGCGTTGAAAGCGAAGGCCCGTGGTTGGAAGGCCACTGTTCCGGCGATGTGGCGTCCCAGGGCCAGCTGCTTTGCGGCGCGCAGAAGGAGGATGGCTTCAAGACAGCCGGCCGCTAAATATTTAGGACTCGACCGGTGGCTGGCATGGTTGCTCAGGCAAGCATTTTATACAGCACCGGCCTCATGACCAAGGCCGGGTGGCTTGGCTTTGTGGGAACTCATGTCCTGGGTTCCAGGGTGGCAGCTTGACACTGGAGAGCGCCACGAGATCCTTCACCCAAGTCTGGCGCATTCGAGAACTTCAGGAGCCATGCGCAACTTGTGTGTGCGTATGTGCGTGCGCGCGCGAGGGATGGCTCTGCTGATCGCAGCTTTGCCAGGACAACCCCTTTGACAGCCCGAGTTTGCGTGCGCCACTGAACAGCGTGCGAGCTGCAGCATGTGACGGGGGGGTTGAGGCGCTGCGCGGAAGGCTCTTCCCATTCCTCTTGCAGGCAGCGGTGGAATCACTTGCACAGTTCCGTTTCAGGTTGCCCCACGGTAGACTTAGCTCTAGCTAGGGTTCCCCTTCTGCGGAACTCAAGAACCTCTGGGTTTAAGTCTGCCTTGGGGTTTTTCAAGCAGATGCAGCCCTGATCACCCGTGTTGGAGCGGTTTCGCCATGTCCAGGTAGGTCACTTTCTGGGCCATCTGCTCAAGTGGCGCGGGTGGCCTCCATGATGCCAAAGGGCAAAGGTAAAGGCAAGAACAAGCAGAGCCCTCAGCGTGCTGACTGTGCCTGAATCCGCAGAGACTTAGATCAGGGGATCCGAAACGGGTGCTAAGAAATGGGTTCCAGCTTGTATGGGGACAACACTTGACACGCCATTTAGGGTCAACCAACTAGAGGCGAAGCAGCTCTGCCGCTTTGAGACCTGTCAATTTCATTTTCATGCCAAACACTCTGCCAGGTTTGCATGCCTCGGGCAACTGAGGTCCAAGGGGCGGAGGCCGCCCATGGCAGCACCGCGACAGGTGGGGTCACCGGCTCGCATCCGAAGATGTGTCAGCTCCCTTGCCAACGGAGTTTTGATGATGTCCGATTGTCTTGGCCGTGCCTCGGGAAATGCAGTGGTTTGTAAGTTTGGAGGCCTTGCCCCCTTGCCTTTGGGTGACTATACTGTTCAGCCTCTGGAACTTGACTTGGTTTGTGTCTTGGATACAATAGAATCTTAAAGCTCACAGGGCCTGTCCGCTTACGACTTGTGTTCGTGAAGCCGTGGATTGATGCGGTCCAGATGCCGAAATTCTTTCAAAAAGAAGCTGCATTGCACAGGTGCAACGAGCGTTGCCGCCACCACACTGCAACAGACACTCAACCTGCGGAAGACGCTTAGCAAAGCAAGCCTTAAGCTTGATGCAGGCTGAGATCACTTAAACATTTCATCGCCCCGAGAATCTCAGAAGGAGTTGGTGGCTTCACCAAGCCAGCCAAAGCGGTCTGAGGGCATTTGATTGGTGCCCTTGCCCAACCACAGCGTCGCCAGCTTCGCCAGGAACACATGTGAGCAGCAGCAACATTGCAGGCGAGCAGCTTCTCCGATACACACACACCCACAGGCAAACGCACTCTCAACCACACAGATCTCGGCACGGCACAGTCCTGACCACCGACCAAACACGTGTCCACCTGAACGGGCGCCTGAGCAAGCAGAAGCACGACAGGCCATTCGTTGTCCGGAATCCAAAGATTCCGAAGTCAGATCCGAGCTGACCTTGCGATCAGCTCGACGACACACGAGCATCGGGTCACTTGGAAGGCAGTCCGGCCCTTCAACCGCTCGCCCTGAGCCCAGGTTAGGGTTCCATGTCTTTAGCTTTTGCTTTGCCCTGAACTGAGGTCTATTGGCGCCTGGAGCGGGGTTCGGCCAGCGCTGACTGTTTATGGAGGTGCATAGACAACACGAGAGTATCGGCAATGCAGTCCACAGAGATCTATGATGTTGTCCTTGGCCGGCTTGGCTGGCATGACTTTTGGGTTGGTCATTCTTGGTCATCCTTCTTGTGCTTCCACTCTGGGATTCGCCTTGGGTTTCTGTAGGTGCGGGTTCCCCAAATCCTGCCACTAGGTAAACCACAATGAGCGAACCCTCAAAATGGGCAGTGCCTTGGTTTCCTTCACACCCATCTTAGCAGAATGGCCTGAGGTGTCCCCAGCGCTGCACTTGGACCGCGGCCTCCGATGAATCGACCGCGGCTGGGCGGCTTCATCCAGAAGGCCCATGTCTGCATGGGAAGCGTAGGGCATCCTAGCAGCGCCCCGGGCGCTCAGCGGCGACGCGTTGGCAAAAAGCCGCAGGTGGATTCTGCAGACGTCCGGCAGAGAGGCCCACGCCCCGACCGCTTTCCGCCCAGAAACATCACCCTGACCTCGGCGCCACGCCGGGACCGGGACCACAGTGCCAGCGCCCTAGCTGGTTTGATTCAAGACGAGGTTATTGTTGCTGCATTTCCCCATTTTCCCTTTGCTTGCGCGTGGGCCGTGGGCCTTGCGCTGTAGGTGCCGCGCCGGAAGGTGCGGTCCAGATCGCCAGGCGGGGCTTTGTTTGCGAGATTGCCAGCATGTGCTCAGCTTGCAGGGCGCCGGGGGCACGCCCGGACAGAGTCAGGCAAGCAAGTTGGTGATTGAAAGCCATCAACTGCCCACGGACAGACTTTCATGGATACGAGGGCACTTTGTGCGCTCACGTACCTTTGCATACGAGATTGGCCTCACGGAAGGTGCCAAGCACGAGGACAAGGGCCGACATCGAAGCAATCGCAGCAGAAGTACTAAGAGATCCCGAAGCAGGCGCAGCTCGTGTGCGCCTTGGGGAGTGCTTGGACCATGCTGTTTTCAGGAGCCGACGCCGTGGAAGGAAGCCGCCTGCCTGAGGTGACAAAGAGGGGGTCAGGTTCTGCGTCTCTTGCTGATTCATCTTTGCCGTGCCTTGGGAAGCTTGTGTTGGGCTGTCTGGCTCCAGTCTTGTAGCAAGCCATGACACCAATGCGAAGTATTGCTCCACTGCCCAATTGCCCAATCTCAACACAGACAGCCAATCTCACGATTCACTCCCGAGACAAGCTGCAGCCTATACGCACCTTCCGGGCCACTAGAAACCAGCCCTTTTTTTGCTTTTCAGGCGGTCGGCAAAGTCTCGGCTCGATGGCTCATTCAGAATGCATCAGCACCCACATTCCAGTCTGTGCCTCAGGCCTATCGCTTAGGCATCACTTGGCTTATGCCTTTCTGGCAGTTCTGGTTGCTTTTCTTATCTACCTGGCTCTGACTTTTCACGTCTTGCAGCACGGGCTTCGATGGTGCGGATGATGCGCGGGATGCTGATGCCGCTGACTGATGCTGATGCTGCTGATGATACTGACGGCTGATGGTGATGACTGATGACGGTGATGCCAGTGATGCCAGTGGTGCTAACGATGCTGATGATGCCTGATAACGATGCAGAATATGCTGATGATGCTTACGATGTGATGATGCTGATGATGCGGATAATGCGGATGATGCTGATGACTGATGCCCGTGATTGGTGCCGATGCTGCTGATGATGCTGCCGCTTCGCTCAGGGCGATTGTGATGATGTTGATGATGATGCTGCTGCTCCTGCTACTGATTCTGGTGATTCTGGTGATGCTGGTGATGCTGACAATGCTGCTGACACTTCTGATGTTGCTGCTGTTGCCGTGTTGATGATTCTGAGAATATCGACAAGAAGTCGTTTCGTTCGAAAGATCAGACTGCCTGTGTGCCTTGAGCAAGAGCCTAAGGCAGGTGCACTGGGAAAGCCGGTTCTGGAGACACAAAGACTGGAGCTTGGCTGTGTATGGGGATGACGCATTATTGCAGTGGCGAATCCTCGCCCGAGCCCGAGGCCGCATGTGGGTGGATGACATCCAGGCAGAGTGCAAGCTCTTGGCCCCGGGCCCGACGTTCCTCGTTCGGCGATGTGGATCGGAGCTTCGGGCAAAAGCCGAGGCCTACGCCACCCCAGATCCAAAAGTTGAGATCATTGCAGCCTGCGCCCCAGGTGATCTTGGGTACCGAACCAGGTACCAAGTTTGCGCTAGCGCTTGTCATGCTAGGTGGTGAAGGGCGAAGTTGATGGTCAAGATGTGCCACACTTGGATTGAATGTCACCCAAACTAGAGCAAAGTGGCTGGGAAAGTCTGCACACTGTCCGAGGGTGTTCCCACTCGAGTGCACTCCGAGTGCTTCACGGGAGATGTGCTTGGGTCAAAGCGCCAGCAGCTTAGTTGGCGTTGCCCGCGTTTGTTGCCATAACATTCTGCTTGTAGTCGTTTCATGTTTGTACTTGTCCCTAGATGATACCCCTGCTTCGGTAAAGCTGTTGTTTTCATGCAGATTCACTTTGCAGGCTGTGACTGTGGCCAGCAGCTTCACAAGTTTATGCGAATCATGAACGAAGCGCCTCTTGTCAGAAGGTTTACCTTGCCGCTTTTGCCGCCTTGATTTACCCTCCACATTCAGCAATCCTTCTGAGCATGGCCATAGCTTTGAGCCTTGCCACGTTGGTGATAAGCTGTTTTGGACATTCGGCAGCTCAGGAATTGCGCGGTCCTTCTCTACGTCAAGGGCCAGGAAGGGCCGGGGACCAAGATTGTCCGCCTGGAAGTGGGAATGACGGCCTGGCCTGGTTCACGACTTGATGGTGAGGTCAACTCGCAGACCATTGTAGGGAATCCATCCTCCACTTGCGCCTTGAGAGATGTCTATGGGTACGGGCATTTCACGCAAGCATGTGGATCAAAGTGGACTTAGACTAGTTTCGCGCTTCACGATTGCAACTTCCGAGCGGGAGCTACAAAGTCATAATTGAGTCAGAACTGCGAACGTGCACTTTGAATACTACTTTCGCTCTCAGAAGCTGTTACCTCAAATCCGGAACTGGGAATATTCGTACAAGGACTAATGCATACTGAACCCCCCCAACGATACCATGTTTCAAAAGCCGCGAGTCATTCCGCCGGCCGCTTTGGGATTGAGGCGCGGCATCGGACTTTTTGCGAAGATCCGCCGCGGGCCCAGTGAAGATGCTGGCCTTGGCTGCGCGAGCCTGCGCGGTGCGAGCTGTTGGGCCTTTGACATGTCTGATTTGGCTGTGGCTCAAACAAATGTACCAAAATGGCGCCTTGCTAAATGGAACCCAAGACTACAACCGCGTAGCCCTAGCGCTTGAATTTTGAGCCACAGCCATTTGTTGCATTCGAGGCGCCTATCATTTGCAAGATGAAGGTCACGACACCGTGGATGCCAACCTCAAACTTGGACTTCCGGCCAGCACCTGAGGGGTTTCTTTGGTTCTGTTTGGCGGAGGCTCAAAAAGCCGGTACCAAAATCAACCCTGGTAAGTGGACAAGTGGACCAAAACCTGCGTAACCCCTCCTGTTTAATTTTGAGCCGCACTCCTTTGATCCTTGGTGCAGATTTTGAGGTCGACATTCGGACTTATGGAGATGCTTTGTTCGTTTTGAAGGACCTGGGGTTGGGTGCTCAGCTGGTGCCTTCCTTTTTTTCGAACCCGGGACATGTCCACCTGGAAGGGTGAGAAACATCCACCTCTACACTAACAATCCGGACAAGATGACGGCGCTACACTCCATGACCAAGGAGGCACAGGCCTCAAGCAGTGCATACGCAGGCCTGATCCCTAAGACGTAGACCCAGAGAAGGCTCATGTATTCCATCAAGACGCCCTGGGTTTGGGGCGCTTGGCCGGTGTGCAACCCTGCTTCTGTTTGCTCCCCAAGAGCTAAAAGCGAAGGGGTCTCAGCCCAGATAAGGTTTGGGGAGCTCTGGAGTCAGGTTCGAGCAAGGTTCCAGAGGTTTCGGGGTCGTTTGGTGCAGGCCAGGTGCAAGGTTCAAGAAAGGTTCCGGAGTTTGCACGGTGGAAGGTTCAAAGAAGGTTCCGGAGGTTCCGGGGTGGTCTGGTGCATGGTGGTCTGGCGAAGGCAAGATGTAAGGTTCAAGGAAGATTCTGGAGGTTCAATAAATTTTCGGGGAGGTTCCGGGGTGGTCTTACAATGGTTCGGGAGGTTTCCAGGTGTAAGCAAGTCTGGCGCAGGCCAATTCTGGAGGGTCTGGTGCAGGCCAGGTGTAAGGTTCAAGCAATGGTTCCGGAGGTTCCAGGGTGGTCTGTGCCCCAGGCCAGGTGCAAGATTCAAGGCAAGGTTTCGGGATGGCATGGGGCAGCTTTGGAGTCAGGTTCGGCGCGGGCATGGTGGAAGGTCAAGCAAAATTCCGCAGGTTCCGGGGTGTCAGGTTCGAGCAGTTACCCGAGGTTCCGATTTGGTTTGGGGTTTTGGTGTAAGGCTTTGGAGGTTTTGGAGGTCTCGGGGTCGTCCGGGGCGGCTCTGAGGTAAGGTTCCCCAGCGAGGGTTTCCGCAGGTTTCCGCAGGGTTCCGCAGAGTTCTGCGAGGGCTCTGAGGTTAGGTTCGCAGGGTTCCGCGAGGGTCGAGAAAGAGCGGCGCACGCTGTTGGGGATATCACCCGCGCTTGTTTTTTTGCACGCCCTGTCGGCTTTCCACGGGCTCCACGCTGGGATATGCTGCTATGCTGGTAGATGGATTTCCAAAGGGCATGTTTGTCTGATGCGAAGTGCAGTGGCTTGCATGTTTCATCTCCAGCATTAAATTGAACAGCGATGGCTTCGTCGCAAAATGCAGCAACTTGATGAGTGGTGTCCCTTAGTGTCCCTTCAACGCAACCCAACAAGAAGTACCCTCGATCAGAGCGTACAACCCATATCATTGGTACTGCGGCCTTTGGAGGTTTACAGCCTCACACAGTGGCCTTGAGGTTGTCGCCATCCCCTCCGTGCCTTGCGAGCAGAGCATGGCCTACCTAAAGACGAAGAAAGAGAGGCCCGCAGAATTTGGCTAGGATGGATCAATGGGTGTGTCCTAAGAGGGAAGCGTAAGCCAGTTGTATGTTGGTTTGCTTTTGGCTCCCTCTGACCTCTACAGACCATCCAACGGAGGGTCTTCAATTTTGAGACATCTCCAATTTGATGGGGAGACTCACATCAAAGGGAGCTCACGCAACGCACGTCTCTGAGCTGGATTCTGCCCAACACCAGCGGCTCATGCATTCATGGATGAAGGCTTCTGAATTCTTGTGCGGTCTTGGACATCTGTTTGGTATCTCATTCAACTCGTTGGGAGGCAACCATACCCCTTGGCTATGTGCTTTGTTCGGCTATACGGGCCATGGTATGGGTTTGGAGGCAGTTCAGGCCATGGCATTCTTTGACCTCAGCTTGTCGGTTTAAGCCGAGCTGCCAGCGCCCGGAAGTCGGTCGCCTGTCGCCAGGCTTCATCACCGGACGGTGCTTGAGACGTTTAAACTCCCAGAGCCGAGCGACCAGCTGAGCATGCCCAAGGCCAATCTGTGGTTCAAAGCAACTTGTCATCATCCATGCATACATTGTTTGCCTCGATTGGGCCTTTGCCTTGATTCTGGACTCCTGGCCTTGCCCTCCTTCACCTGGGCTCAGGCCACAGGCAGAGAATCTGTGGGCGGACGTTCGGATTCTGAGGCCTGGAGCCTTCAAACCTCCGCATTGGCATCGTGTATGCCATGTGGAACCAGTACTTTGCAGCCATCTCAGAGAGGTTTGCCGAGGTCTGCACTCAACCTGGGGGTAAGCTTGGGTCCGGCATGTCTGGCATCAATTGGAATGTCCGCTGCTCACACGGCTCCAAGCGCTGGCCGAGCCGAGGTGGACGAGCTGCGAAATGCCGCGGAGACAGAGCTTCAACGAGCCATGCTCAGAGTCATCCTTCAGAGGTTTGAATTGGGGATTAAATGCGACGGCATTTCCTGATGGCTTGTGGGGATTTGTGCTTCTTTTTTTTTGCCTCACAAGAGCGCTGGTGTTGGTACAGCTTCCAGCTTATTCCCGGCGGAAGCCCGTAGGCCCGCAAGCTTGATATGGCTCAGGTTCTGGCTCACAGATCCTGAAGATGGCAGCAGCCTTGGACATTTGGGTTCCTAGACAATTGAGGCGCCAATTGTTTTGGGAACACCAACAACAGGCGGGCCAACAATTGGACACCATGATGGTTTCCATTTCGTTTCCCGCTAGCCCAGTTTAGGAGGCTATCTTGAAAGAAGACACGCTGAGGCGGTTCCAGGAGCTCTGGAGCTGGTCAGTGGCGCGAGAATAACTCTGAGTGCGGGGCACAATCAAGATGGGCGCCCCCCCCCCCAAAAGTGGGCTTGAAGGGTTTCCTTTGGCCTCCCCAACAAACAATCACAGAACCCATTTGCCACGAAGTGCCAAGGACACCACAAGCCAGATGCCATCATTGTGGGGACCCCACAAATCAGAGCAAGCTGGGCGGCTGAGCGAGCTGCTTTCTTAAGGTCATTGGAGTCCTGATAAAGGGGTCCAGCGACATTTACGAGCGGTCGTGCAATGCAGTCCGGCGCTTATGGGCTGAGCAGCATTAGTGCCAGATAAACCACGGTTAAAATCCGTGGAAGTGAAGGTTGGGGGGATGGTTGCAAGCAGATACACGTGCGGCAGCCCATTGGATTCTTTGTATGGTTCTGATTGGGCTCCGTCAATGTCAGGTGCTTCTCGTGATTCACATGTGCCTGACATGTGGCTAGCTGGGTAAGAGAGATAGAGCAAATCAAAGCAAACATTCTGATGGTGACACGGACGTGCTAAATGCTCGTCAAGCAAGAGGCAAGGCCGCTGGGGCCGCTGCACTTCTCCAGCTGCAAGTTGGAAGATCTAGTAGAGCCGAAGTTAGGTTCCGGACGCACAAGGAAAATGAAGAGATCTATGCTTTTTGGGAAGACGCATGTTGTGAGCTTTCCTCTTGAGGTTAGAAGTTGGAAAAGGATTCTACACCCTCTCGCAAAAAGTCATCTGCAATGCAGACAGAAGTAAAACATGTTTTTTTCCATGGTCGTGAAAGTACGGATGCGAAGTGTACTCTCCCTGTCTCTCTCTCTCTCTCTCTCTCTCTCTCTTGTCAAATATCATGTTGCACTACTTGTCACTTGTGCATGCATGATGTACACTACCCGACTGCAGGCCTTGAGTCTACCAGGAAAAGAGTGCATGCTGGCTGACTACATTTGTGTTTGTGATAACTGAACAACAACACTTGCACTAGAAGTAAAGTATCAACGTATTTTAACGTGGTAGCGGAGCTGAGATCCTAAACATAGGGGAGCTCCAGTAACAGCAGTAAGTACTACAACTGCACAGGCAACCAACATGCCCAACTACTACGGCATGTCAGGAGAACCAGCAGCAGCATCAGCACAACCAACTACAGGAGCAGACAACGGGCCCACAGCAGAAGAGACAATAGGAGCCACAACTACGGGAACAACACAGGAGCAGGAAGACGTCCAAAGGCTACACAAATACAAACTGCCACCACCGTTCTTCACTGGTGACTACTCACAGTATGAAGAGTGGCTGTTCAAACTACAAGCATATCTCGGACTTATCGACCGAGACTTCGACATGGTGCTACAACTAGCACAAGCAGCTACAAGACAAATTGAAGATGCAGACATCAGAGCCCACATACGCGACCCTACACAGGCAGCAAAAGCAGTAGACCTCTCACGAGATCTACACTACATCCTCATCAACATCTGCCAAGGAGCAGCAGCTACAGTGGTTAGACAAAACCGCTACAATGCCAATGGATGTGAAACACTACGGCTTTTGCACAACAGGTTCAGCCTACCAGTAGGAACACGCAGTGTTGGCTACCTCACCAAACTACTGGAACCTACATTCAATGAAGCACAATTTGAAGAACAATTCCTACAGTGGGAATACGACATCAACCGCTACGAGAAAGACAACGGCACAGCACTACCAGATGGAGTAAAGATTGCAATACTACTCAACAAGACCAAAGGAGCACTCCAACAGCATCTCCAACTACGTGCTGGACAGATCACGAACTACAACGAGATCAGAGTTGTCATCCTGGACTACTACAAAACCATCTCTGCATTCTCAAGAGCGAGCTCAGCAGTTGGCACAAACTACAATGGTGGGACAGCACCGATGGACGTGGACAACATTTGGAGAAAAGGAAGAAACTACAAAGGCAAAGGCAAATATGGAGGCAAAGGACACTACAAAGGAAACAAAAAGGTAAGTACAGAAGCAAAGGCCACTACAAAGGATTCGACAAAGGCAGCAAAGGAAACTACAACAAAGGAGGATACAACAAGAACAAAGGAAAAGGCTACTCAGGATCCAAAGGACATGGATCAAGCAAAGGCTACAAAGGCCAAGGAAACTACAGCAAATCAAAAGGAAAAGGAAACAACAATTACACAACATGCCATCGATGTGGCAAACCAGGCCACTGGGCACAAGACTGCAGAGTGCCAGTATGGCACATAGGAGAAGGAGAAGAACTACATCCACTAGAACAAGAACAAGCAGATCACGACAACAATGAAGAACTACCTCAGGATGTGAACGACACTTGGGACTGGTACTACGAAGGGGAAGAAGGACAACACGAGGTGAACTACATGGAGGAGAACTGGAACGACTACGACTATGACAACAGCTGGGATTGGAATGACAACAGCTATGAGGACACAGCGAACTACATTGGAGGCATCAACGAGTCACACCTCACCATTGGACACATCAGACAAGCAAAATCACGACTACACAAGCACAAATCCAAATCACTACTTGGCAAGAGAACAACACACACAACATCATGGAACGACCACAGCAAGAGCTTTCAACAATTCCTACAAGAAGACAACACACAGCCACACTTTGATATAGCAGCAGCCAGACAACAACAAAGGAACAAGAAGATTGAGAACACTATCACACACTACATCATGTACTCCAACTTCAAGTCACACCACCACCTGCTGATCGACTCAGGAGCGTCTACACACGTTTGCCCGAAGGACTACGCACCAGACCTACCGCTACGACCTTGTGGAGAATCGGTTCCACAACTCTACACGGTTACCAACAAGAAGATTCCTGTCTACGGCATCAAGTACGTTCCCTACAAGCAGGACAACTTCAGGATCATGATGCCCTACTACGTTTGTGATGTGAAGTACCCAATCCTCAGTGCATCAAGACTACTTGATAGAGGATATGGACTTGACTTCACTCCACGACACTGCACCATCACACATGGACAACAACACGCACACCTCATCAGACACTCAGGACTTTTCTACCTACGAGCAGAGAAGATCGACATCCCTACAGGATTCGACATCTATCCAATGACTACAGACAGTGGAAAATCCATTGCTGTGATTCAACCTACAGAGAGAGCAGCGCAACAACAAGAACAAATCGCACCACTCACACACACAGACCAAGGACTACGACAGATCCTTGGTGGAAACACTGACTACTGGAAACTTGATGGTGACTACGCCATCAGAGTACACAAACGACCACGCAAAGCACTATTAACACCACACAACAGTGGTTGCCCAATACCTGAAGAAGAACTAGATGATTGGCGACTAACCATCATCAACAGACAAGGGCAAGAGCAAGAACAACTACAAGAGAACCCAACACAACTTTCCAAGCAAGAACTACAACGAAGACTAGAAGGTGACAACTGGACTGGAGAAACCAGATTCAGAAGAAAGATAGCACCTACACGCAGAGCAACATCAAAGACCACACCAACAAGGCAGAGCTCACAACCACAACGGCTAATGGACACACCACCAACCAGATCAAAGATCCAACTACGAGCAACACAAAAGATATGGAGACCTAAAGCAGCACCTTCTACAAATCTTGACACCACACAACCAAAGGAGACAATCCACAGACCACTCACAGCACAGGAGGACAACCAAGACTACTGGGAAAGACAAGGTGAACACTGGATAAGACACCACACAACACTTAGAACAACTCTATTCACTCCAACAGATGGACCAGGACATCCACCAATCAGCACACTCGAACCTCACAGAACTACAATCACTCACAACAACTTTGGAGAAGTTTCCCAACGCAAAGATGACTGGACAGTCATGGGCAACGCAGCACTACCATTTCAATGGAAAGGAACAACAAGGTTCACCGTGAAGAAAGACTACGAGTACATCCAGGAGAACCACGATGAGGAACAACAACACGAGCATCATGAAGCACACAGAGCAATAGGACTACGACAACCTCAGAAGCCCACTCCACAACAAATAGCAGAACACAACTTGACACACCTACCATACAGAAATTGGTGTCCAATTTGCGTTCAAGGCAAAGGACGCCAGGACAACTACAAGAAACAACAATCACGACAACCCATCACCCAAGTGGATTTTGCCTACATCAAATCACAACAAGATCCGAAGACCATACCAGTCTTAACGGCAGTTGATGTTACTACACAACTGTGCATGGCGGTATTGGTTCCGGACAAACCATCAATGATGGACTACATGATCAACAACCTACAAGCATTCATTTTTGAATGCGGAAGAACACACGGCATACTACAAAGCGACAACGAAGACACACTCAATGCACTACTACAAGCAACAGCATCTAAAGTCGGCTCAATGACTGTACAACATTCACCATCCTACAGCAGCAACAGTCAAGGAAGCGTTGAGCGACTACATAGAACACTTCTCGGACAAATCCGCGTCGTCAAAGCTCAGGTTGAAAGCAACTACAGCATGACGATGTCCACAAAGCACTGTCTACTACCCTGGATAGTACGACACGCAGCATGGACGGTAAATCGCTACGTCATTCACTCAGACAGCTACACAAGCTTCGAACGCCGCTGGGGAAGAAACTACGAGCGAGCAATCTGCGAATTTGGCGAGACACTACTCTACCTTCCACCACAACACAAGAAACTCCCAAAAGGAGACCTACGGATGCAGAAATGCATCTGGCTCGGAAAAGTTTCCGAAACCGGAGAAAACTACGTCGCAACGGAATCAGGCGTACAAAAGGCACGAACAGTGCGGAGACTACAACCGGACTTCAAATACGACCTCGCACTATTGAACAAAGTTTCCGGCACACCGTGGGCACCACGACGGAACACCTACAACCCATCGTTCGCAACACTGTTGGATGCGCAACTACCACCGTCAGAGAGAAGAAGGTCCACGCAAGATTTCGGACAACAAACGAACGCTACGGACGACATCGTTGCTGAACCCGCAGCAAAACAACAACGCACTACATCACCTCCACGACTTCCGTCAACATCGACGTCAAGTTCACGACCGCTACCGGACAGTCCGATGGCTACTTCACCAACCGGACGACAACATCCACCACTCCCAGCACCACCTCGACAAACACTACGACGTTTAACTCCGGAAGAAGTAATGCAACCCACTAAAGCACAGAAGACCTCAAAGGACACTACAATCAGATCAACGGAGCAAGCGACCAAAGAACCACCACCACTACGACAGAAAATTAACGCAGTGACACTTCCCAACGGCAAACTCATCACACCCTACACAAACGACGACACCTCAGAAGACCAACCCATAATCTTCGACAACGAAGGTTACGACGAAACACAACTACTGGAAGGAATGAAACACGAGTCAAATCAAATGAAGCTACATGACGTCTACGACGAAGTAGATGCGTCTACCGTCGACGACAACGTCATAAGAGAAGCGATACCTACTAGATGGGTACACAGGAAGAAAGGACCAGGAGTGCGAAGTCGAATCGTCGCAAAAGGCTACACAGAGAAGATGGAGGACGAAGACTCCGTCTACGCC
>CAUJNA010000710.1:162500-167236 GCA_963377175.1 Effrenium voratum | reverse complement strand
CATGCGAAAACGACCATGCCCCCCGCTCCAGAATCCCCGCTATCCATTGCTAAAATATCGCTTGTTCCTGGCCTGAAGAAGGCTCGATTCTAGACAAGAACAACTTGAGGGCCAGAAGTGTAATGGTCAACAAATATGCTTGCAAAAAGTCGTGGCAAAACGTTTTCAAAAATCCCTATCTACGGATGAAGCAAATGGGTTAGGCCCAGCCCAGCTCGACTTGCGTTGCATCTTTGGTAGAGTGTCTGTGCATTTGCTTGCTTTGTGCAGACCAGCGCCCACAGGCACCCACATGTTTCATGGCTAGGGTATTCCTATCTGGCTCGGGGCATATGCACTGGTCTCGTGCTCTCTTCACGTTGAAGCGATGCCGCAAAGTGAGCTATATCCCAGACTGGCACGCACGCCTCACCAAGTACACAAAATGCGCGCCTCCTCCCGAGCTACCGAGGCTCCAGTCGTCGCTAGCTGTCCAGGTCCCAGAAGGATCCGGTAGCCGTCGAAGGTCCCAAGCTCTTGCGAATGGACCTGCGGCTCTGCTAATCGCAGGAAAAAAACAGGTGCGACAAGCGCGGCATCCTCTTTGCAAGCGTCTAAGCTTTTGTTGGCAATTCACTGGGGAGACTGGCTTGGAGTCGGACAGGGGTAAGCCAAGCAAGCGAGCTGGGCAAGGCTTTCACAAAGCACTCGGCAGCTTTAGCTTTCCTTCGGGTTCATCTGTGAAGCAAGTAGAGCCCCATCTCAGCCAAACAACTGCAACTGATCCGCAGCAGACGACATGCAGCTGTCTGGCAGGCATGGGAAAATTGACTCATTTTGGACTACTTGGGGCCATGGCGATGGGTAGCTTCTGTTTAGCTTTATTCAACTTCTGATGCCTTTCCTGTGAAAAGAGCCTGTTTGAAGGACCCCTGATGCAATCGTATGGCAAACAAAATCGGCTGCAGGTGATCCCCAATGCCTATGGCTCCAAAATAGGACACTCCCCAACACCCACTTGATTGCTTAATTTTGAACCCTGGGTGGGTGGATGGGTTGGTGGATATGTGCGATGGATGGTATAGCCGGTATAGCGTGATGGATGTAAGCGAAGTGGGATGTGGGATGTGGGATGTGGCAAAGGGAACAGTGCGAGAACAAGGGGATTCATCCAACGTCTGAGCAGAGGTTTTCACGTAGGTGAGCCAAAAGCATCGGGCAATTACAGTAAACTAAACGTAACTTCAAACCCTCTCTGCCAAACCTCTTCCAAATGAGGTCACAATCAAACCTGGTATTGAGATGGTCTACCCATTTATGGCTGGGACAGTTCCTTACTAACCTTCGTCTACCCGGGTCTTGACTGTGGCTAAAATGCCAAACGGATCACAGGAAAACCTCTCTGGACCCCATACCTGGCCATATTTTTGCCCATGGCGCCTCCGCCGGGCTGGGGGGGGCGGGCCATCTACGCGCTGCGTACTTTGCCGGCTCTGGGATCTACCGGCCCGGACGTGTTCCATTGAGCTGAGGCGGCTCCAACTGGTGGAGCTGTAGTTCCGCCCTGGGCCCAGGTGCTCCTGGCATCTTCGCCAACAACCCTAAAGTTTGGCTCTAGATGGCGCAGGTGCATATGGCAATTGAGATGTTGAAGGAATGAAAGAGCACGTGAAAAGGGGCACTGGGAAGTAAATTGAGAGCTCTTTGGTTGGTTGGGATACTGCACCTTAAGTAAGGGATATGGCACATGCCCCAGGCTCTCCAAGGGTTGGTTGTCATTGAAAAAGCACCAACAGGACTTCATTTTGACCGACCGGATGACGCAACCCATGAGCCCAGGTGACGTCCTGCAGGGCCGCCTCAGCCTTGGCCATGCACTGCAGCAGTAGCCGCTCAGATGCCTTCCTCATGCCGATCTCGAAAGATACTTCGAAGGCTTCCAGGGCTCTGGACAGCGCCGACTGCACCTCACTGAAAACCCACAGAGACAACTCCGGAAGCCGGAATAAGCGTCTTGTCCCTGCGAGGTCTCACCATCGCAGCTTTACTTGCAGAGACTGAATCGAAGAAGTGGTGGGGAGTACCATGAACGACCAAGAAGCGAGCTATGTCAGACTCCCGCATCTGCAACAAAAATGCCCTGCCTCATCACCAGTCATGCCGTTTCGCAGGCGCTCGAACAAGGCGAGAGCACCTAAGCGAGAAAGGCAGACTGACACTACCACAAAGAAGGTAGGATCAGGGAGCATCAAAAAAAAAAAAAAGCCGAGATGCTTGACCCCTCACTGGAGCGGATGCTTTTGCGAGGTGCTCTGGAAGGATCCTTTGAAGCCACCTGCCGTGGTCTGGCCGTCCCACTGCCCGGTCCAGTTGGCTCGTGCACGTCCATATCGCCCACAGTAAACAGATCACCTGTCACGTCACTTGGCGTCTCATTCTTCTCGCGCTCGTGCGGCGTGGAGATTGGGGAAGCGGCGGGCGGATCTGGTTTTGGCTGTCGCTCTGCAGCGAAAGACAGATACCTCAAGGTGCCAGCGATCGAACAAAGGCCACTCAAAATCAGACAGTGCAAGTACGTGCAAGTTAATTATCCACGAAATCGGGGCTTGTGCTTGGTAGATCGCTTGAGTTTCATGTGCACGGTCGAAATGCAAAAACACAATACATCGAAAACAGTACGTGAAGTCTGCAAAGGCTCGGAGACACAGCCGGCTGCTCGATACCCAGCTCGCATCCAGGCTCATTGACATCTTGCTGAATTGTGTCTTCCTCTGTCTCTGGCAAAGTCTGCAGAATTGGATTTCCGTCATCCACATCGCCTTCAGTTCCCATCCCATCTGAGAAGTGTGCCTGCAAAGCGGGTTGCAATGCCCTGGAGTCATATGCGCGTAAACTGAACGGCACGACCCGCCATGCGTACAAAATCACGTAAGACATAGCTAGGCAACAGTTGGGCTATGGCAAAAAGTACATTCTCCACCTGGACCTCTCAGCCGGGTACATCAAAAGGGCAAACCTTGGACCCAGTCGCCTCGGCTGGAGCCAACGTCCCGGCTGCCAGGCTGTCAATTCGCTGGGAAAGCTGCGAAAAGTGGTACTGCTGCAGCTTCAGAAGTTCCTGCAGGCAATTTGTAAGATCAAGCGACACCAGAGCGAAACCAAACGGACAAACGAACAACCACGCAAACAAGCAAGCAAGCAAGCAAGCAAGCAAGCAAACAAACAAACAAACAAACAAACAAACAAACACACAAACAAACAGCTACTAACAAGAACAGCCGGCTAGAGCATAGCCAGGTCAGTGCCCAGGGTCGTGCATCAATTGGTACAAGTATGATAGGTCATGAGCATTCGGCCTTGACACTACCCGCAAATATGCAATCGATGACAGCACACAAGGACATGCAGAAGCTCCTCCTGCATGTCCAGCGACTGGAGCATGTTGTGCTTGATGAATCCTGTCTGACACATCAGCGAAACAATCTCCATCCCAACATGCCAGGCACCATCTTCCAGCCCAGTTGCTTGGAGCTGTCTTCGAGTCGCGCACCCATCCTCAGTGCTTGAGCTCCCCCCTGCAGCAAACGGCATTCAAGAAATCAACGCGTCAGGGCAAACAGTCTAGCAACCAATCAGCAAGCTGACGGTCAAAATGGCTGGGGGGAAAACACTCAAGCTCACAACAATTCGAAACTATCAAGTCAGGGCGTACAGATCTCTGAGCTGAACACTTGTATGTCAAGCGTGTCACACCACGAAAACTACATGCAGAGTCGTCAAGGCGCCAAGAATTGCACTCAGAGCTAAGACCTTGCAAAGCACCTTGAAAGTCGACGTCCGCCTAAAGGAGTCAGACGGTGCCCGTTGTTTATCCGCTTCCGAGGCTCGGCTCAGAGGGGCAATGAACTCATGGGCTTCGATGGCCCCTGAGCCGTCGGCGTCGATCATCTCGAAGAGCTGCTGCAAGTCCACCTGTGAGTCACCCCCTTGCCCCTCACTGAAAAACATCAAAACATCACCCCACCCAGAAAACTCACCGGTCACTCTGGAGGCGATGTGAAATCAAAAAGGGGAAAAAAGGAAACGATTCAGGCACTGGCATTGAGGTTGCGAAGCAAAGCCTAATGAGCTGTCATGGGTTCGGCATTGCTTGGAACAGTTCATATCGGTTCATATCAATCCGTTCTATACGCAATGTTTAGAAACTGGAAGATGACTATAGCAAAGAGGCAAATGTCTGTTTGAAGACTTAAAAAAAGTGCGTGAAGAGTGGAGGTTCCGAAATACAATCAACAAGACGGCATTGATTTCTTGAAGCCTTCAGCCACCAACATTTCAGGGCGGACAATGATACAGGTGCTCCACTTCTAGCTTTTCAGAAGCTTTGGAACTTCGAGCGGTCAAAGGTCAAATAGGGAAGGTCCTTGCTTGCACAAATTGTCTAGAAAGCGGCTTGGATGTGGCTTTTGTCCTGTAGGGTGCTCAAAGAGTATTAAAAGGATACTAAAAATAATGAACAGGGGAGAACAGGTGAAATCCCCAGAAAGCGCATCCAAACCGTTTTCTAGAATTCACTCATTCTGAGAACGAGCCTCGTCAATGTCCATGACTCGAAGTCGGCTCTGAAACTCGGGGTCCCTTCCTTAGTCAATTCAACTGCGGCATTGGCCGCCCGCGAAGGCCACTCTCCAGTGAGGATTGGCAAATGGCCCGCCGCGACGTCTAAATAGGCTTCAACCCCTAGAATAACGGCTGAC